>OZ024835.1:45523185-45639707 GCA_964016985.1 Anodontia alba | reverse complement strand
ATTTCTAAACAAATAGTTGTGAGGTGCTTCTACTGAGTTCCCAAAGTTTTCTACAGTTGAACCTCAATGGCTCGAACATCTTTGGGACCATGGAAAACTGTTTGAGACATGCGTAGTTTGAGCCACTGAGGGTTAATCACGGTGCCAATAGGGAAATCTTTT
Source organism: Anodontia alba (assembly GCA_964016985.1). Classification (NCBI taxonomy): domain Eukaryota; kingdom Metazoa; phylum Mollusca; class Bivalvia; order Lucinida; family Lucinidae; genus Anodontia; species Anodontia alba. The sequence goes on along the minus strand of OZ024835.1, from coordinate 45,639,545 downwards.
TGATTTTCTACTCAATAATTGTATGTAGAGTGTTTGTTTGTGTTGAGGTTTTACGGCCCAGTACCTAACCACACGTTTACTGGGCAGGCTTAGTCCTCTAAGCGGTTAACCAGTATTGTGCACATTCTTTCGCCAGAAACTGACAACTGGCCTTCTTGAATTCAGCGGAAGGGAGACAATGACCGCAGAAAATATTTCACCATCAATCTCCACGAAAGAATGTTGCCGACCTCGGCGGGGCTTGAACCCGCGACCTCCTGGTCTCCAGTCGAACGGCGCATCCAACTGAGCCACCGATAGTATTCATTAGAATTGCCTCCATGAGGTGATTCTAATGAGTACACACAACATACAATTTCATGATAAATAAGAAAATTTCCTTAAATATTAGTTTTCTTGAACTATCAGAAGAATTTCGTAGGGACTAAAACAGTTTGAATTAGCCATGGTAAACGAGCTATCGTTGTTTGAGCTATTGAGGTTCGACTGTATATAAATATATAGGGGAAATAAGCCTTGCCCTGGCGGCTGTTTTTTGACAAATCATGTCTTGAACATTCTTGGTAAAGGAACACCAAAGAAACATTTCTGCCAAATTATATTGCAACAGGTCTGGTAGTTTCTGACAAGGAGATTTTTAAAGTTCTTTATATATATGAGAGAATATAAGCCTTTCACAAGTACTTTATTTTGAAGAACTTGCCTGTGATGGTTTTACAGTTTTTGCAAGGAATTTGTAAAATGCCTATAGTATGAGTTATTTTGGAAATAGTGTATTGACCATCTTCTACCATACACCCCACAGAATCAATGCTTTTCTTTGTTGCTGCATCAAGAGGCCAACTTGGATGGTTACTATCTTTAAGACTACATTTACCCCCTTGAAATTTTTTAACCCAGCAAAAAACTGTTAATGTCACTGCAGAACCACTATGGACAGGGCACAATTCAGAAAATATCTCTTTTGGACATTTGTGCAAAAAAAAAAAAAAAACCACACCAGATTTAATGTAAGCCCTGATTTTTATCTTTTCCTTTTATTTCATTATAGTATAGAAACATATCCACTACCAGGGTGAGTCAATAAGTAACCAGCCTATTTCCGGTTGAGATCCACCTCTTCTTTTTCGATGTAATTGCCCTCTAGTGTGATGCACTTGGACCAATGGTGTTCAAGTGCCATCAGCCCAGAACTGAAAAAGTCAGGGTCCTTTCCATTGACCCACTCCTCAACTGCTGTCACGACTTCTTCATCAGACCGGAAATGAAGTCCATGGATATCCTTTTTCAAGTTTGGGAATAGGAAGAAGTCGTGAGGAGCTAGGTCAGGCAAATAGGCAGGATGGTATTAATTCATACCCTTTTCGCTCTACAGCATCCATTACAACTTTGCAAGTGTGGACTCTCGCATTGTCCTGTTGCAGCAAAACACCTTTAGAAAGTTTGCCTCGGCATTTTTCACGGATGGCGGTTCTCAGCTGGTCTAACAAGTTTGCATAGTACACTCCAGTTATTTTACTTCTCTTGGGTAAAAAGTCCAACATAATAATGCCTTTTGCATCCCAAAATACTGTGGCCATCACCTTGCCAGCAGATGGTTGCGTCTTGAACTTCTTTGGCCTCAGGGACCCAGGCCCTACCCACTGACGACTGAGAGCTTTATTCTCTGGCTCATAATAATGAACCTAAGTCTCATCTACAGTCACCAGACGCAAAAGAAAATCATCTTTTGACTTAAAACGCTTCAACAAGGCACTGCATACTGATGCTCTGATTGTCATTTGCTCATCGCAAAGGGATTTAGGGACCCAACAGGCTGTAAGCTTGCGCACACCTAAACGATCATGTAAGATTGTTGAAACACAACCATGTGAAATGCCTAATGCCTGCCCTATTTCTTCCACCTGAATTTGCCTATCAGAGTATACCAGATCCCGAATTTTCTTACACACTTCTTTGTCAGTGGCATCCAGTGGGCGTCCAGACCTGGCTTCATCTTCTAAAGACGTTCTACCGCGTTTGGATTCCCCTACCCAGAATTTAACCTGAGCATAAGATGGTGCAGAAGACCCATAAACATTGGCTAACTCGCCGTGTATTTCCTTGCCTGTTTTACCTTTTAAATATAAGTACCAGATTACAGCACAACTTCAACTTTAGATGAAAAGCATGCCTTTGCATCACTAGCCATGTTTGACATTCAATATCTTATTAAAGAATGAATGGATATCCGTGTAATTTTGTACCCAAGTATAAATCATATATTGAAACAAAGCATGAAAATCGTGACCGTCTCGGTCCATTGGAAATGGGATAGGCTGGTTATTTATTGACACGCCCTCGTACATATGAGTGTGTATAATTTAACAATGAATAACTATTAAAGACAGATTTTATTGGATTAAATCCTATTTTACAGGTGTGCTGAGTAAACATCAGTCTTCAAATGCATAAAAATTATCATGCTTATATGTAACATGGTTTCTATGGAAAATCATTAGTGACAGAATTTATTGAATTACCCTCAAAGTGATTGAACCCGCTCCTTGCTGATACCAGTCAGATGTACATATGAAGAGCCACTGAGGCCGGCGTCAGTCCATATTCTTAGAGTGAATATGGTAACAGATGTTAGTTCATTTTATTCTTTTCATTAAAGGAGAACGCAACATAAGTTGTTCGTGTTTTCTGGAGTAAACTGCTAAGCAAACCATTTACTTTGCTGCAAGCTTTATCAAAATTGGTCGAGGCTTTATCAAAACTGGTTGAGAAATAAGAAAGTTACAGTGGTTTGAATATTTTCAAAATGGCCATCATGGATGACACCATACTTTAGGCTTTGTGACGTCATACATGTACACCAAATAAAATATACAAAAACCTAATAAAGAGTCTTCAAGAATATTTTGCTACAGTGTTTGACATGTGCTTAATTATAGTGACAGGGCAATCAATTTCCCCAAAGTAATCCTAATTTGTAAGAAGACCAACTCTTAAAATAGTTTTTTAAACTTTTGTGAAACCTCATTAGATATTCAAAATGGCAGCACCCATACCACCACTGTTGAAATATTCAATTGTCCTTAATTCTTGGCTGATTTTTATCAAACTTGTACAAAATTCATGGTTTGTGAAACTCTTTACTTTGCAGTGCAATATGCTTTAAGGTTGCATTCCCCTTTAAGCTAGAAATAATATTATGCAGTTATAAAAAAATATGCTAATATGACAACAAGAGGGCCATGATGGCCCTGTAACACTCACCTGAGCAACATAGCACTTTGAGAGCCTGATCTAGAACTGATCAAGGCAAACATTCTGATCAAAGTTCAAAATGATTAATTAACAAGTAAGACAATGTAGCATGTCTAATGGACTGTGAAATAAAGGTCAAGGTCAAATATGGATGACTGCACTCAAGAGGCCATGCTAAGATGTATGCATGTACTAAGTATCACTGGCTGTAGGAGCAATAGTTACCGAGAAACTGACCTAAACACAAACACTTCACAAGTACCAAATATCACTCTGTAGGACCAATAATTACTGAGAAACTGACCTAAATGGAAAAACTTAAGAGAGTCACTGGACAGAAAACTATACATCACCTTGAAATCATCAAGACAAACATTTTGAGCAAGATTCATGATGATCACTTCAAAAATGTGACCTCTAGAGCATCAACAAGGTTTTCCTTTGATTTGGCCAGGTGAACTAGTTTTTGATATAAAGTGACCCAGTTTTAAACTAGACCTAGAAATCATCAAGACAAACATTTTGAGCAATATTTATGATGATTATTTCAAAAATGTGACATCTGGAGTGTTAACAGTTTTCTGCTGATTTGGCCAGGTCACCTAGTTTTTGAGCCCAAGTGACCCAGTTTCAAACTTGACTTAGAAATCATCAAGACAAACATGTTGAGCAAGATTCATGATGATTGCTTGAAAAATGTGACCACTAGAGTGTTAACAAGGTTTTCTGCTGATCTGGCCAGTTTCTGACCCCAGGTGACCCAGTTTCGAACCTGACCTAAAAATCATCATTTTGAGCAAGATTCATGATGATTGCTTAAAAAATGTGACCGCTAGAGTGTTAACAAAGTTTTCTGCTGATTTGGCCCAGTGACCTAGTTTTTTACTCCAAGTGACCCAGTTTCGAACTTGACCTAGAACTCATCAAGACTAACATTTTGAGCAAGATTCATGATGATTGCTTGAAAAATGTGACCACTAGAGTGATAACAAGATTTTACGCAGATTTGGCCAGGTGACCTAGTTTTTGACCCCAGGTTTCCAGTTTCGAACTTGACCTAAAAATCATTAAGACAAACATTTTGAGCCAGATTCATGATGATCCTTTCAAAAATGTGACCGTTAGAGTGTTAACAAGGTTTTCTGCTGATTTGGCCCGGTGACCTAGTTTTTGACCCCACGTGACCCAGTTTCAAACATATCCCAGAAATCATCAAGACAAACATTTTGAGCAAGATTCATGATAACTGCTTCAAAAATGTGACTGCTAGAGTGTTAACAAGGTTTTCTGCTGGCTTGGCCTGGTGACCTAGGTTTTGACACCATGTGCCCCAGTTTCAAACTTGACCTAGAAATCATCAAGACAAATATTTTGAGCAAGATTCATGATGATTGCTTCAAAAATGTGACCGCTAGAGTGTTAACAAGGTTTTCTGCTACTTTGGCCTGGTGACCTAGTTTCTGACTCCAAGTGATCCAGTTTCGAACTTGACCTAGAAATCATCAAGACAAACATTTTGAGCAAGATTCATGATGATTGCTTCAAAAATGTGACCGCTAGAGTGTTAACAAGGTTTTCTGCTGATCTGGCCCGGTGACCTAGTTTTTGACCCCAAGTGACCCAGGTTCGAACTTGACCTAGAAATCATCAAGACAAACATATTGAGCAAGATTCATGATGATTGCTTCAAAAATGTGACCGCTAGAGTGTTAACAAGGTTTTCTGCTGATCAGGCCCGGTGACCTAGTTTTTGACCCCAGGTGACCCAGTTTCAAACTTACCTAGAAATCATCAAGACAAACATATTGAGCAAGATTCATGATGATTGCTTCAAAAATGTGACCGCTAGAGTGTTAACAAAGTTTTCTGCTGATCTGGTCCGGTGACCTAGTTTTTGACCCCAAGTGACCCAGTTTCGAACTTGACCTAGAAATCATCAAGAGAAACATATTGAGCAAGATTCATGATGATTGCTTCAAAAATGTGACCGCTAGAGTGTTAACAAGGTTTTCTGCTGATCTGGCCCGGTGACCTAGTTTTTGACCCCAAGTGACCCAGTTCCGAACTTGACCTAGAACTCATCAAGACAAACATTTTGAGCAAGATTCATGATGACTGCTTCAAAAAATGTGACTGCTAGCGTGTTAACAATGTTTTCTGCTGATCTGGCCCGGTGACCTAGTTTTTGACCCCAAGTGACCCAGTTTCGAACTTGACCTAGAAATCATCAAGACAAACTTTTTTAGCAAGATTCATGATGATTGCTTCAAAAATGTGACCACTAGAGTGTTAACAAGGTTTTCTGCTGATTAGGCCCGGTGACCTAGTTTTTGACCCCATATTACCCAGTTTCAAACTTGACCTAGAAATCATCAAGACAAATATAATGAGCAAGATTCATGATGATTGCTTCAAAAATGTGACCACTAGAGTGTTAACAAGGTTTTCTGCTGATCTGGCCTGGTGACCTAGTTTTTGACCCCAAGTGACCCAGTTTCGAACTTGACCTAGATTTAATAGAGGCAAACATTTTGAGCAAGTTTCATCAAGATTGGGTCAAAACTATGACCTCTAGAGTGTTAACAAGTTTTTCCTTTGATTTGACCTGGTGACCTAGTTTTTGACCCCAAGTAATCCAGTATCGAACTTGACCTAGATTTCATAGAGGCAAACATTCTGACCAAGTTTCATCAAGACTGGATCAAAACTGTGACCTCTAGAGTGTTAACAAACTAATTGTTGACGACAAACGACGGACGACGACGGACATAGGGTGATGACAATAGCTCACCCTGAGCTTTTGCTCAGGTGAGCTAAAAACAAAATGGAAGGATGGACAGATGGATATACAAATGGACAACATGAAAACAATAAACAACCTCCCCCAAACAGGCCCCCACACACACAAACACAGTGTTTGCAGGGGATATCATGAAATGTTTGACTTGAAAATACTGCTACTGAAAATAATACATCACGAAAACGTGCCTATGTAATTTTGACCCTCTTAAACCCCACTTTTTATATACTAAAACTGGGGTTTACTGGAGTATAAATTATTTTTCTTATTTCTGCTCAAAAACATACTGTAGATTGTGGGCACTTGTTAGAACGGCTTCACTGAGGTGGTTCTAACGAGTACCCACAATCTATGTTTTGAGCAGAAATACAAAAAATACCAGAGTTTTTTATTGGAAAATTTTCAGTTTTTGGAGGTGATTTCTATATATTTGAATAGGCATGTTTTCATAATGATATGAACTGAGAAACATGATGAAATAATTTGTATCTCTAAGCGCACAACTATAGCAACAAATAAAATAAGTATCCAGAGAAATATTTTTTTCTTAATTCTCCATAGAAACATATATCATGGATACCCATGAGACCCACAACATATGTTTCTGTGGAGACATAATTCCAACTCCTCTTTATAAATATTTTACACAATTTGATTGGTTAAAGAAAAAGTTTAACATTTCAATAAAGTGCAGGACAAGAATTTGTTGGATCTATTTTCCTTCTGCCCTTTCAAAAGATTGACTTTTTCGGCAACATTTGTAACATTTTGATTACAAAGTTGGAATAATAAGAAATGATTTATTGTTTTTGAGGACTTATTCAGTTTGTGGGGGATTGGCCAGAGCTTTCACATCAATAAAATCCACAAATAAATTTATTTATTCCTAGACCCGTAATAAGAAAAGTGTCAATAAGTTTGGCTAAAAAGCACCTTATATAACACAAAGACATAAGTTAGCATAATTATTTGCAAAGTATAACAATATGACAAATTATTACACAATAAACTATAGTGACCACATATTAAGTATGATCATAATAAATGGTGGCAACTCAATTTGAGTTCCAGTTAACCCTGGTATTTTGAGCCCTGTTCTAGTTATCAAAGTTCAACTGTGTATATGAGCCCCACCAAGTGAAAATGTGCCTTTTGGATAGGTGCCGACATTCAAGGCTGTGCAGATCTGATCATCCTGCACACGCACAAAGTATCGTCTGTTCCTTTGCTCTCTCCAATCATACTTTCTATAGTATTCAGTGGTTCTGTTAGCTGACAGTCAAGGCCCAGATCAGATTGCGCATATAGGAACAGACGATACTTTGTGCGTGTGCAGGATGATCAGATCTGCACATTTTACACTTGTTTGAAGGCACTATTTCACATGAAACGGCCAATATCATGACAATTTTACATATACAGTCTTCACTAGAAGGCCTTTTAGAAGAAAAGATATATGGCCAAAAATGATTTCTGGCCAAAAATTGGTCTGACCTATGCAAGTGGTTTTTTTTTTTTTTTTGTTTTGTTTTTTTTTTGTTTCAATTTTTTTCTAGAAAATATTTTTTTTTTACTTTTCTCTACTGATTTTTTATTATTGAAGTTTTATAAAATAATGAAAATTTTAGAAAAGCTGAACAAGTGGAATTTGTTGAAAACTTTCCTCAAATCTACCTGCCCTATCAATTTTTGCACAATTTGTTGTCATTTTTACTGTGGGAAAAAATGAAAATATTTGATGTCTTTAAAAAAAACGAATAAAATAAAACTTTTTTGTGCATAGGTAGTTAATACAAAAGGTTTTGCATTGAATCATGACTAAAGTTTGTAAATTAACTTCTTCTGTGTAAAGCGCCAAGTACAAAATAACTGTAAGATGTTAAAAGCACAGTAGTTATGGTATGTGACAAACTGTCTTCATTAAATATACAGATGCACAAAATAAATTTGCTCAGCTTACCTCATACATGTTTATTGGACTAAGGCAATACATCCTGGACAATATACACAGACAGACGGAATGACAGAGGTGAAACCAATAGCCTCCTTCCATAACACAAGCGGGGGACTAATAATCACAGACTTAGTTAAGGCCAGTCCAGATGCACTGCCATTTCCCCAAGGGAGACAACTTCTGTGACTTCCTCTTTGATTTTCTGCATGTGAAATTCCTTTGCATACAAAATCCCTTTGAAAAGGGGTCTACTCCTAAAGGAAAGAATTTGCTCTTAAATGTAGCATTTTTTATTTTTTTAATTTGCTCCATGAAGAAACTTTTTTTCTCTCCAAATGGGTCTACTCCAAAAGGAAAGAATTTGCTCCCAAGGGGAGCAAATTCTTTCCTCTTAAAGTAGACCCCTTTTCAGAAGGGAGCAAAACAATTTTGACAGAACTGTCTCCCTTGAAACTGTATCGGTTCCCCTAAAGCAAAGTTCAACAATAACTGGACACACAAACATTTATACCCGTTAATCATGCAACAATAAAAGAACCACTATGGGCAATAATGTACCATATGACATGTGCTCCCAGAGAAGACACAGATCTGTCTGTGTCTCCACACAGTCTGATTACTCTTCGCTGTCTGCCGTATAATCCTTGAATCCTAAGCTACATTGTATCTACAGAGTAGCAAACAAAAGACATGCTGCCTGATCCGAGTCTTCGCTATGTGCACAAATCATACGGTCAATTTTCTCAAACTGTTGCTCAAATATAATAAAAACAGAAGAGTTGTTAAGGTGGAGAATCTAATGATAATTCTGAGACTTTATTTCTTTGTTTGATTTAGAGTTTTACAGCCTAGTGACCACTGTAAAGGTCATGTCTAGTTGGTCAGTTAACCTACTCACACTTTTTCAGGGCAGGCTTAGTCTTCAAAGTGGTTGACCAGTCCTTGTGCACATACCATATAACCTCAATGGCTCGAACACGGATGGCCCGTTTACAGTGGATGATTCAAACTCTTTTTTCAGTCCCTACAAAATTCTTCCAATAGCTCAAGATAACAAATATTTAGGGATTTTTTCTTATTTTATCATGGAATTGTATGTTATGTATACTCATTAAAATTGTCTCATTCAGGCAATTCTAATCAGTACACTCAACAAAAAGTCATTGTGTAGAAAAAGTGAAAAGATTTTCCCTAAATTATGGCTATTTGCTTCCTGAACTGGTGCAATGATTAACCCTCAGTGGCTCGAACTATCCAAGTTTTGAACAAATTTCCATGGTCCCAAAGATGTTCGAAACATCGAGGTTCGACTGTACTTTCTCCAGTTACTAACAATCAGCCTTCTTAAATCAATGTAAGGGGGAGAATGAACAAAGAAATTATTTCATGATCAATCTCTATGAAAGTCATTTGGCCGAACAAGGATTTGAACTTGCATTCTTTGAATCCACAGTCAGGTGTGCTACCTACTGTACTATGAAGCCCAGCTAATTCCGAGACATTTTTTTTCTTATTTCTCCATACAAATGTATGTTGTGGGTTCTCGCTAGAAGCGCCATTTCAAGACGCTTCTAACCAGTACCACAAAATATGTTTTATGGATAACAGAAGATATTGTCCCATAATTATCATTGAATATTCTTCCCTAACAAGCCCTCTTATAACAGTGATGCATAGCTTACTGCATAGCACCAGATAAGAGGGGGTATCCACATAATATTTTTCTTATTTCTCCATGAAAACATGTTGTGTGATACTCATTTAGAAACAAGTACCTCAGTGTGGCCACTCCGTACCCACAGCATATGTGTTTGGGGAGAAATATGGAAAACATCATTTTCTTTGGATTTAACAAAAGTCTCTCCCCCAGGACTATGAGTTACACCTGAATTCCATAAAAACATTGCATTGCCTGTATGCATGTCACACCCTATGGTAAATGCTTTAAAATTTTCTATACCAAAAATTCTCACAAAATGCAAACAGTGAAGACCCAGATCAGACTGCTTCTTCAGGAGCAGTCTGATCAGGGTCTACACTGTTTGCCATTCCACGAAGTATTTTAAGAAACAACTGCATAAAAGGCAAAAAACGGAATAAAGTATTCGAAATTTTAGGACATTTACGGTATCCCCATATCTATTTGCTGATCTAAAGACACCTTGGATAGATGCCTATCTAAGGAGTGCCCAGCAAAGACACTGATCAGACTACGAGGATGGGCAGGCTGAGCTGAGCCTTTGCTAGAGGCACATGTCCGAAGGAACTATTTCTCATCTTGTGATTGAGTATTATATCAATTAACCTTAACAACTCTCTGGGCAATTTCAGCAGACAACAAATTGAAGAGATTTTTTTTCTTATTTTCCCCAGAAGATAGGATTTGACATTTCATGCAAATTATCTCCTATGGAGGCATTTGCATCAAATGTCAAATCCTATTTTCTGGGAAAAAGGACAAAAAATAAGGAGTTGCCTGCTGAAAATTTTACCCAGCATGCTAAGCATTAAAAATAAGGAGTCCCAGTAGCTGACCCTGTATTACTGGGTCAGCATAAAGCAGTAAAGACATAAACCAGTCTATTCGGTGCTAGTATCCCTTAAAGCATCAGACACAATAGCAGCAAACAACATTCTTTTTCTGAGAAAACAAGGAATCACATGGAATACAAAGCTTTTTTTCTTGGAAAAACATACATTTAAGAATTGATTTTTTACTTTTTTGGTTTCATCCAGCCATGAATGAAAAAACAAAATGATGCTATGCATGATGCATGTAGTGCATTCATGCACAATAGCATCTTTTGTTTTTTTCATTCATAGCTCAATGAAACCAAAAAAAAAAAAAAAAAAAAAAAAAAACTCAATTCTTATATTTAATTTTCTGTTTTAAATTTTCTTAAATTTGCTTTTGGAAATGGTAAAGGCATTGTAGTTTGCCTTTAAAAAGTGGCAGGTAGGTGCATGCAAGAATATTTAATTTGGTTCAGGTTTTTATATGAAGGAAAAAGCCATGGCAGTGAGAGATGATAAAAATTAGTCCTTGGCGACCTTTCAAATTTGCATAGACTAAAAGGACAAGCCAAATAAAGCTAAGAAATAATTATTTTCGTAGTTTTATTCTTTTGACTGTGAGTAAGATTATTGGCAAATTGCCATAATCTAGTATTGGGTTTTACCACAAGCAGTGCACTCTCAGGACCTAGTTGTTTAAAGCGCCGTTAGCTTAACGAGCTCGTTAGTGGTCAAAATGTTAACTGTTCCAGTAAGTACAATATCTAATTCACAGGTATTTCTGCTGAAAAAATGTGAGTAGCTTTTGCAAATACAAAAGCTACTCACATTTTTTTCAACAAAAATATTAGCATATATGCCTTATTTAATGGTCAAAGTTTTAGTGATACGTTAACTAACAACATCGTTAGTTTTGAACAATTGGGCCAGTGCGTGCATTAAGGGAAGTCTGGGAGTCTCTTCTGCGAGTCAGAGACTCCCAAAAATTGCCTGGGACTTCCAAAAATCAAAGCCAACATGTTTTTCTTTCATCAAGGAATAAATGAAATTTATTCACCAATCAGAAAGCAGGAAAATGCATATGTAAATAAAAATTAATTATTTTAAAATAATGTGTGCTGCCATTGCGAATGTTTTTTTAAGGCTGAATATTTCATAAAACAAGCTGCATGAACAGATAAGACCCTGATCAGTGATACATACATTAACATCAATATTTGTATATACCAATTTCATATTACAGTACCAGGGGTGTTTGTTAAGAAGGATATTTGATGATAATCCTCAGATAATTTTCTCCAGTTCTCCATAAAACTGTAAAAGGATACATATTAAGACTTATCATGCTATGGGCAAATTCAGCAGATGACAAACTGATGATGTTTTTTTTCTTTTTCTTAGAAAATAGGCCTCTGACATGTCATGCAAATTGTCTCCTAAGGAGACAATTTGTATAAATTGTCAAATCCTATTTTCTAGGAAAAGAAGAAAATGTTTCAAAATTTATACCCATCATGCAAAGTGTTGATGTTTTCTTCTACTAACTGTGGTCCTTCTGAATATAAGAAGTACATCACACATTGTTTTTGAAAGATTATAATGATACAATGATCATATCAGTTCAGCTGACATTTGATATCAATCTGGATCTGGAGTGATTTAACAGATTCAATCCTTAAAAGCAAGCTCCTAATCTGGTTATCCATGAAACTGTTTAATCTTGCTTGTCCAGAGAACCAACCAATTAAATTCTTCAATTACAGACTCAAACAATGAAATTCTTCCATTACGGACTGGTTCTACAGATCTGGATCCTCTAAAGAAGTTCTCAATCTGGTTAATTGTATAGTAAATATATACAATTTCACCAGAGAAGGAACCAGTCAAATTGTTCTATTCTAGACTGGTTCTAATCAGTTAAAGAGAAGGAACCAGTCAAACTGTTCCATTTTAGACTGGTTCTAAACAGTTCAATAAAACTTTTTAGACTGGTTCTCAGAACTCAGTCTGGTAAATCTTGACAATGTGTACAGTCTACCATGTCATCTACAAATTCTTCTACCTGTATCGTTGTTTCTGATATATTAAAGCGACTTTGTATCATAGCAGAGGCGTCTTTTAAAATATCAATAGTGTTTGCATTCTTTTCTAAAACAAAAGAGAAAGAAGGAAAATAAAGGCAAAAATAAACTTGATCAACAGCACAACATCAAATATAAAATAGCTAAGCCTTTTCTGCCTAGCAAACCAAGATAGATATCTGTGCAAACTGTGTAGATCCAGATGAGACGGCTCATAATGAGTTGATCTAGATGAGATGGCTAATCATGAGCCATCAGATCAGGATCTAAACTCTTTGCCATTCTGTCTTTTTATTTTAAATGAAAACCCCTATTTGCATTTGTAGACATGTACAAATTCAAGGATGGAAGCATCCACTTCAGAAACTCAGGGATGAAAGGGTTAATTGTGTCAAAATTACTTGTGAAAAGTCTGCTTTACATGTCACATTTCACAGTAACTGTTCTATCTGGATACACAATAAGATTTTGCACTTTGTAGGCTAAATCATCAGATGAAAATTAGTGATATTTTTCTTTTTTTTCACAGAAAATAAGACGACATTTCATTCAAATTGTGTCATCTCTTAATTTCTGTAATAATAAGAAAATATTTTCCAAATGCTGTTTGCTATTACAGGTATTTATAGTCATCAGGCTAAAGTTTAAGCTTCAACTTCACAAACCTTTCAAATCTAGAATATGCCCTCTTTAGTGAGTGCTTCAATAAAAGAAATATTTCAAAAATTATTACTGAGGTTTTAATTTAGTTAATTCGACACAACCATAAAAAAAAATGCATTTCACCACCTCTTGATGTGTTTACAAACTGCTGGATGAGTGACAAACAGTGTAGACCCTTATCAGATTCTATGACATCTAATCTGGATCTACCGGTACACTGCTTGCTCAGGTCGGTCTGTCCCAATACATAGAGTTAACATTGTATGAGCATTGACTTGTGATTGCTTACTCTACAGTACTGTATTTACCACAAGTATTCAGACAGACAGGCCTGAGCAAACAGTGTAGACCCCAATCAGATGCCACAGAATGTGGCATCTGATCAGGGTCTACACTGTTTGCCACTCATCCATCAGTACTTAAATGCATGTCAATTTTTAGGACAGGTATGGTAAGGAGATAATACTTAAGGTAAATATGGTAACCAGGGCCCAGTTGTTCAAAGCATCGTTAGCTTAACAAGCTCGTAAGTGGTCAAAATGTTAACTGTTCTAGTGAGTACAATATCTAATTCACAGGTCTTTTTGCTGAAAAAATGTGAGTAGCTTTTGCAAATGCAAAAGCAACTCACATTTTTTTTTTCAGCAAAAATATTAGTGTATATGCCATATTTAAAGATCAAAGTTCATTTATCATAAACATTGGAATACCTTAATCCCTTATAGAATGAATTAACTCCTCTGCATTAAATATTGGAAGACTCAAATTTCAATTTTAGGTTTATCAGGCTATGTGAATTAGATACTACTAGAGAACAATGGGTAAACTATTTTTAAACAGTGGAAACCCTGATCAGATGCTGCACTTTGTGGTGTCTGATGTGGGTCTGCACTGTTTGCCAATAACCTTTTTAGGGGTCTCCAGACTAAAATGAGCAAACTGATTACAACACTTGTTCAAAAATATTTAATGAAACATTACTGAAGAATTTCAGGTTGACCATCATAAAAAGAGGTGAAGAATTTCAGGTTGTGCCACAATTACAGGTTGACCACCATAAACAGAGGATTTGATTGATTGAGTTGAGGTTTTACAGCCCAGTCAATCCATTGGGGTCATGTCAAGCGCAGTCAGTTTACCTAACCGTACTTTTACTGGGCAGGCTTAGTTCTCTCAGCAGTTAACCAGTACTTGTGCACATTCTTTTGCCAGAAACTGACAACTGCACTTCTTGAATCAGTGGAAGGGAAAGAAAGACAAAAGAAAATATTTCATGATCAATCTTCATGAAAGAATGTTGTCAGAAGAAAAGATAAATGATCAAGCCCATTTTACTTCATGCTGATCAATGCAGCTAAAACTACTTGATGAGTGAGAAACCAAGTAAACTCAAAGCCATGGTGTCTGATTTGAACATGTAGAATTTACTACCCAATGTTGTGTCTAAAATAGCTGTATGAGTGGCAAACAGTGTAGACCCTGATGAGATGCCACATTTGTGGCATCTCATCAGAGTCTACACTGTTTGCTCAGACCTGTCTGTCCCAATACTTAGGGTGAATATGGTACATCTTATATGTCTTATCTTTAAATAGTAAAGAAGATGTCCAGTTGATTGAGTTGAGGTTTTACTGCCCAGTCAACCCTTTAGGGCCATGTCAAGCCAGTAAGAAAATGACCAGGAAGTGCCACTATCACAGAACAAAGCCAACTAATGACATCAAGAGGAGAGTATGCAAACTACTACAGACAGCACACTGTTACAGACTAACGAAAGCAAAGCAACTTGCTCCATCTTCTCCAACCAGTCTGATCAAAGTATTTACTTTGTGTTCAGGTATGTCAGAGCTCCAGATAAAAGGGAGTATCCACACATTATTATCCCCACGCTTTTCAAAAGAAAAAGCAGGGATATTGTTATACCTCACCACCCCCCCCCCCCCCCACCCCCCGGTCCATTCGGTTGTCTGTCTGTCCATCCATATGTCCGTCTGTAAAGTCACACCATTGCTCCTAGACCATTTAAGCTAGAATCTTAAAACTTTCACAGGCGATAGCTCTATGGATGAGGACTAGAGGAACAACACATTTGGAATTTTGATGTGCACAGAGATATGCGATGGCGCTGGCGCGGAGATATGCGATGACTCGCCAACGACTTGCTCTAGTTTGCTCTTATCTCTCCATGAAAACATACGCTGTGGGTACTCATTAGAAGCACCCAAGCAAGGCACTTCTAATGAGTTCACAACATATGTTTTTGTGGAAAAATAAGAAAATTATTACCATAATAACCCTGAATATTGGGACATACAGACTGGAGCAAACAGTGTACAGCAGATCAGATGCCATAGAATGTGGCATCTGATCAGGCCTACACTGTTTGCTACACATACAGCAATATTTTAGATACATCAAGAGGCAGTAGAATGGACTATTTCAAATTTTAGGACAAATATTGTAAATAGATAAGGTGTCCTTATACTTAGGGTAAAAATGGTATTATCTACATACTGATTTGAACAGGCAAATTCCTTCAGGAATTTATGTGCCCCGCCTTATTTTTATTAATGAGCAAGTTAACCAGAGGACCATTGGTCATGTATCCCTCACTTGAAACCTCTTGTTCTGGGCAGGTACAAAAACTCATGGATAACTGAATTTTGAATCAATAAAAAACCGTTTGCCACTTTGGCTGCAAATAAATCCCTTCAAACTGTGACTGATTTACACATCTTTTTCCATGATTCAATATACGTAAATAACTCTATGGTAGTATCCAGCAGTTTGTAAACACATCAAGAGGTGGTGAAATGCATTTTTTTTATGGTTGTGTCGAATTAAAACTAAATTAAAACCTCAGTGATAATTTTTGAAATATTTCTTTTATTGAAGCACTCACTAAAGAGGGCATATTCTAAATTTGAAAGGTTTGTAAAGTTGAAGCTTAAACTTTAGCCTGATGACTATAAATACCTGTAATAGCAAACAGCATTTGGAAAATATTTTCTTATTATTATTATTTTTATGTCAAATGAAACCTTTTGTCACTAAGTATTATTTTGCATTTTTACACATTGATTCTAAAAGCAAATACTCTGTTAAGTTTTATGCAAACAACACATCGTGTTAACAGGTCTGTGACATGCATATCCCTCTAAACCCCAGTTTATATAGAAAAAACTGGGGTTTACAGGAGTATACGTTATTTTTCTTATTTCTGCTCCATGACATGTGGATACTCATTGAAATTGCCTCTATAAGGCAGTTCTAACGAGCACCCACAACCTTTGTTTGGAGTATAAATAAGGAAAAGAGTTGCACTCACAAGGTACTTACCACTACCTCGGAACCATGCACCAAAGTGTAGGATGAATTGTGCTCACAAGGTACCTACCACTACCTCGGAACCATGCACCAAAGTTTAGGATAAATTGAGCTCACAAGGTACCTACCACTAGCTCGGAACCATGCACCAAAGTGTAGGATGAATTGTGCTCACAAGGTGCCTACGACATATACTCTTTCATAGAATTGAAACACTTGTGAAGTTTCAGAAGGATCAGTATAAAACTTTCATAGAATTTAAGCATGAAAAAATCTAAGTTAATTGTAAGTTAAAAAAGTGAAAAAGGAGAAAAAAAATATTTAAGGTCTGTAAAAAGCATATCTTCAGACACTTGTGAAGTTTCAGAAGGATCGGTATAAAACTGTAGGATGACTAACTCGGAACCATGCAAACAAGTCTAAGTTAAAAATGTGAAAAAGTGAAAAAAAATAATTGAAGGATTCTGTTAAAAGCATGTGCATATCCCTGGATCATAATAAAATTACATGTAAAATTTCAGAAAGATCGGTTTAAAACTGTTGGAGGAGTTGCGCTCACAAGGTACCTACTTTATATACACTTTCATAGTATTGAAGAAAGAAAAGGTTTAAGTTAAAAATGTGAAAAAAGTATAAAACTTATTTCAAGATTCTGTAAAAAGCACATGCATATCTTCAGACCATGATTAAGACACCTGTGAAGTTTCAGAAGGATCAGTATAAAACTGTAGGAGGAGTTGAGCTCACGAGGTACTTGCTTCTGACTAGGAATCATGCAAAAAATGTCTAAGTTAAAAATGTGTAAAAAAGTAAAAAAAAAATGATTTAATGATTCTGTAGAAAGCACATGCACATCTTCAAACCATAATTAAAACACATTTTAAGTTTCAAAAGGATAGGTATAAAACTGTACGAGGAGTTGTGCTCACATGGTACCTACTACTGACTTGGAACCATGCAAAAAATGTCTAAGTTAAAAATGTGAAAAAGTGAAAAAAAATAATTTAAGGATTCTGTAAAAAGAACATGCACATCTTCAGACCATGATGAAGACACCTGTAAAATTTCAAAAGGATTGGTTAAAAACTGTAGGAGGAGTTGTGCTCACAAGGTACCTACTATAAACTCCGAACCACACACCACGAACCACGCACCACAGGAAGCCGAATACTATGTCCCCTCGCTTTTCTTCGAAAAGGCAGGGCATAAAAATGAATGCATCCAGGGGAGGTGCATAAGTGATGTCTTCCCAGTCAAGCTGAAGAAATTTCAGTAAACTTTTCAGTTGGAAAAAGGGCTATGGGTATGTCTGTAAGAGCATCCAGGGCCCAGTTGTTCAAAGCATCATTAGCTTAATGAGCTTGTTAAAGGTCAAAATGTTAACTGTTCTAGTAAGTCCAATATCTAATTCACAGTTATTTTTGCTGAAAAAATGTGAGTAGCTTTTGCAAATGCAAAAGCTACTCACAATTTTTCAGCGAGAATATTAACATATATGCCATATTTAATGATCAAAGTTTTAATGATACATTAACTAACGACATTGTTAGTTTTGAACAACTGGGCCCTGGATTTTGAATATATTTTCACTAAATTACCGCACCTACACTAAATACCGAGACATTTTAACAACACCTTAAACTTTGAAATACTTTTCATATTTTTCAAATAAAATAAGGCCTGATCTTCCATGCCAAAGTGTCTTTAGGAGACAATTCACATGATCTATCAAACTCCATTTCCTGGAAAAAGGCTATCAAACTGTTGTCTGCTAAATTTGCCCAGAAAAGGCTCATGGTTGAAGTATAAACTTACCAACAGCAAGGTGTACAGAGAGTGCTGTTTTATCCATGGACAATGACCAGACCCTGAGATCATGTATATCTTTTACTGCCTTTATTTCATAAAAACTCCGTCTTATCTCACCAAAATCTAAGCCTCTAGGAGTTCCTGCATAAGATAAACTTACATAGTCAAAAGCTTATTCGAGTGAGCACATGACATTTATACAAGGTCCCATCCACTTTGAGGCAAAGTTGTTTAAATGTCATACGCCAAATGGGATGTCTTATGGGCATAAGAAGACTGTGAGGGTCCTGATCAAACTACGTATCTATGCAGTCATGAGACTGCAAGACTATGAAGTCTGATTAAAGACTTCAACGTTTGCTTGCAGAATCATTGGCATAGCTCCATTGGCACTGGCACTTCTTCACTTTTCTCAACCCCAAAGTATTCCTACCTCAGCCAGCATATGACAAAACCAACAAAATGGCATGTGCTCCCAGCGAAGATTCAGATCAGCCTGAGCATCTGCCCAGTCTGATCAGAGTCTTTGCTGTGCACTCAATGGGTAGCTAAGGACCCAAGCTTTCTCCATGCAGACAGCAAAGACTCTGATCAGACTGGGCAGATGCCCAGGCTGATCTGTCTTTGCTGGGAGCATATGCCATTTTGTGGGTTTTGTCATGCGCTGGCTCATTTTTCTTATTTCTCCATGAAAACATGTTGTGGTACTCATTAGAAGTGTCTCAGTAAGGTGCTTCTAATGAGTACCCACAACATATGTTTCTGTAGAGAAATAAGAAAAATATTGTGTGGATACCCCCTATTATCTGGAGATATGACTGGATCTTGCAGGTTACATTGAAAAAAGTACCAATGTAACAGATCAGACAGGTGGATGTGCAGTCTGATCTGGGCCTTCTGTGTAAGATTGTGCCCCAAAGTCACTTTTTTATGTGGCCCAGCTTAAGTGGAATAGATACACCTTTAGGAAGAAAACGCTATCAAATAAAGTCATGTCGAGCCAGGGCCCAGTTGTTCAAAGCTAACGATGTCGTTAGTTAACGATTCGTTAAAATTTACATCGAGTGATACGCAAATATTCTGATATTTTTTGCTGAAAAAATGTGAGTAGCTTTTGCAGTGCAAAAGCTACTCACATTTTTTCAGCAAAAAATATCAGAATATTGTGTATTGAATCCGCTAAAACAGTTAACGAAATGACCCTTAACGAGCTTGTTAAGCTAACGACACTTTGAACAACCGGACCCAGTTTGTTAACCCACTCACTTTTCCTGGGCCTCTAAGTTTTAAACTGGTACTTTGTCACCAGTAACTGACAGCTGTCCTTCTTGACTTAGTGGAAGTGATAGAAAGACCACAGAAATTATTTCATGATCAATCTCCATAAGTTATATGGCCTAGCCGGGATTCAATCTTGCCACCCTTGGATCTGCAGTCACTGCACTACCAACTGCTCTATGGAGCCCAGCTCATCAGTAATGAGTAGGGGTGTAACGATACATTGATATATCGAAGCATCATGATAGTTAAGGCTGGCACAATTAATCAGATAATCGATTAATTGATCGACAAATTCCACAATAATGATTATCGTTACAGATTTGCTAACAATCAATCATTTGATTTTTGTGTCTGTTACTTTACCATATTTACCCTTAGTATTCAGATACCTCAACTCCTTACCATACTTATCAAAAAATTTGAACAAGTAGAATTTACTGCCCAATGTTGTGTCTAAAATAGCTGAATGAGTGGCAAACAGTGTAGATCCTGACGAAACGCCACATTTGTGCATCTCATCAGGGTCTACACTGTTTGCTCAGGCCTGTCTGACCAAATACATACAATAAAGTATAACAAATGGTAAGAGTCATGCTCAGGCAGGTAAAATTACGACCAAATCTTCAGTGATTACTAATCGATTATCGATCACACTGGCAGGACTGATAATCTATTCTCTTTTCAGCTCCGATAAGCAAGTCTTAATGATAGTGACTGCCATGAAGAACTATTGTGATAGTGTTTTCATCTATAGATAACTATCACCGATAGTCTCTTCAACTAATGACAGTTTTAGTAGTTTTTGCCCTTGTAGATTTCCTCCTTCTGTTATACCATTCTGAGGCTTTTTTTTTTATCTATATTAACAAAGTATGAGAACAAAAAGGATTTATGTTTTGCAAAAATGTTTGTTAAAATAGTAGCAAAGCTAATATTTGAGAGGGTAGTAATGTTGGGTATCTTTACAGGTAGTCCAGTTTATAAAATCAATGAAACTAATTACAATACTGTATGATTTGAAGATGGTGATAGTATTGTGACGTATTGTGATATCAGACCCTTGATAGTTATAGTATCATGATTGAGATATCTCTGATAGTGATAGTATCGTGATAGTCTTAATTTGGCATGATAGTCAGCCCATGTAATGATTCTCATACGTACCTTCCATCAAAACGACAAGAATATCCCGCATGATGGTCAATGTTGTTATGACAACAAACACAGAAAACAGGAATGTACAAATAGGATCTGCCAACTTCCACTCTGGCTGTAATATCAAGAAGCAAATGAGACAAAATGAGCATAGCTCCAGATAAGACACTTTTTTTCTTATTTCTCCTTCAAAACATATGTTGCAGGTACTCATTAGAAGTGACGTGAGGCTCTTCTAATGAGTACCCACAACATAAGTTTTTGTGGTAAAAGAAGACAAATGATTTTCTGGCTACCCCTCTTATCTGGGGCCTAGCTATAATGAGAATATGGTTGTATGCAGAATATGCAGATAGCAAACACCCAGACCAACCCACATATCTGCACATTTGGACTTTGGCTCTTCACCTGAAATTTATGATAGAATGTATGACAGAGAAGAAAATGTCCCAATTTAAATAGACAGTTCAACAAGTCCTTTGAAAACTGCCTTTATGACAGAGAAGAATATGCAGAAATGGTTATGTGACATATTCCGATGCTATCATTTTCATTGTAATACAAGCATTATGATCCCAACTATATGGCTGGCATTGGCTGCCCACTTTGCTTAACGTTTTCATGTTGTGACTCTGGCGTTGTGGTCATCTTCCTCAATGGCTGCCCACTATAATTTCTGTTTTCTTTCTGTATGATGTTGTACTGTGCATCAGCGGATATGGGCGAGGTTTCGCTCAAGTAAAACTGGTATAAGTCCCTCCTCCACACCCCCTCCTCCCCCCATGCCCAAGCAAGCAGTGTAGACCACATAAGAACCTGGAGAACACAGGAAAAATAAGCAATTTTTTTCAATAAGTGGTATGCTGAAAATTTTACCCAGGATGCTAAGTGCTAACCCTTAAAATGCCAAGAAAACCTGCATCTGAAAATGTGGTCTCTTTATGTCGTCTGCTGAATAGTCTTGCAAATTTTTCAAACCTATTTTGCATACAGGAAACAGTGTGGACCCTGATCAGACTGCTCCTAGAGAAGCAGTCTGATCTGGGTCCACACTGTTTGCAAAAACGCCTATTAAAATTACAAGCAGACGACAAAGCAGACAACAACTGTTGTGATTGGCAGTTTAAGGGTTAATGGGAATGGATACACTTTCAGACAATGCAACCCTGTCAAAATCATTTTTCCTCCCTTCTGAAAAGAGGACAGAATTTGATTCCATTTAGAGCAGACTCCTTTTTCAGAAGGGGACTGGTATGCAGGAACACAAACAGGAAGTCACAAAAATTGTCAACTTTCTAAAAAATTAACAGAAAATCTACAAAATGTATAAATAAAAGACCTTAAGGATATTTTAGTTTGGAGATTCCAAAAGGATAATTGGCAAACAGTGCAGACCCAGATCAGATGGCCATATCTGATGAGGGTCTCCACTGTTTGCAAATAGTTTAGCCATTTTTCTCTTGTAATATCTAAATCACATAGCCTGACATACCTAAAATTGAAATTGAACTCTTCCAATATATAGTGTGGGGGAGTTTATTCAGTCTAAAATGGGTTACCCTTTCCACAGACCAGAAAATAAAGGTTTTGCAGTGTAGAGCCAAATGAGATGGCTAATATGAGCCATCTTATCAGGATCCACACTGTTTGCTTTTTTCTATTTGTCACTACTCCAGTTGCCATTTTGTTTTCGATTTTTGTCTATGCAACATCCCTCCTTGAAATAATGAACACATTCAATTTCAAAGATAGAAGATTCCACTTCAGATACTCAGGAGTGAAAGAATTATATAAAATTACCTTAAAATAAATAATTAAGGCCGCTATGAAGACTCCTACACTTTGAAGCAGATCTCCAATAACATGTATAAATGCTGCCTTAACATTAATATTGTCTTTATGGCTGTGTCCTCCCTCATGTCTAGATACAGAATGAGCAGAGAGGGTACCATATGATGTGTACCCATTGGAGTTCTGAATTCCCTCTTGATTCACTAAGAGTTTTTCACAATCAACCTCCACTTTCTTTTCTCTCTTTCCATGAGAATGCTGGTGCCCATGTGGATGTAGTGTTAAACCCATGCTGAAAACAGAAATATCCAGAAAATTGTTTTTCTTTTTCTTGTTTCTCTATGAAAACATATGTTGTGGTAAACATTAGCAGTGCCTCATTGAGACACTTCTAATGAGTACCACTACATATATTTTCTTGGAGAGATGAGAAAAAATCTTCATTTTTGGTTAGAAAAGAGCATCTTGTCTCAAGATATTTGGGCACCATAACTCCATACTGAACTTGTCCTAAATTTCTCCATTCAACTACCTGTTGAATGATGTGTCAAAACAATTTCCAGCTGAATGCTAAGCAGAGCAGAATCTGATCAGATGCAATTCTGTGGCCCCTTATCAGGGCCTACACTGTTTGACATCATCCAGTTTATCTGACAAGTCAACAGGTACTCAAATGGTTCAACTAGTGGTTGCCTTTAACCCACTGAAGACTGGAGATCCCTAAATGGGTAACTGGCAAACAGAGGAGACCCAGATATGTCATCTGATCAGGGTCTCCACTGTTTGCAAATACATGTAGTTCAACCATATTTCTTAAGGTATATCTGTATCATATAGCCTGAAATATCCTAAAATCAAAAATGGACCCTTCCAATACATAGTGTGGGAGAACTTATTCAGTCTTTAATGGGTTAATGCTGGCTGTCAATGTCAGAGGTGTTTGC
This sequence comes from Anodontia alba, assembly GCA_964016985.1. Classification (NCBI taxonomy): domain Eukaryota; kingdom Metazoa; phylum Mollusca; class Bivalvia; order Lucinida; family Lucinidae; genus Anodontia; species Anodontia alba. The sequence goes on along the minus strand of OZ024835.1, from coordinate 45,615,971 downwards.
CATGATTCCCTTGTCCCTGTTACATCACAAAGATATAATTTCATCTGACCATTTCATTTTACTGTGATGTTTCACTGATTGAGTAAGGAAGCCTCTATACTGGTGGATGGTTTTTTATATTTTTTTACAATATTTGAACCTAGGGTGAAAATTCCATGTGTCAGTAAAACTGATTTTTACTACCTTGTAAATGTTCACAGTGGCGCTTTTTTCATGTATCACCCTGCTTGTTTTATTTTTATTTTTGATGGCTCATGTGCAGGATTGTGATCACCTTGTTTGGGACAAGTAAACTGGTTACTTTGTATTTCTTTGGTTTATGGTATGTGTACTGTCTGCCATAGTGTGTTTGCTCTTCCTCTTGGTATCATTAGTACGCTATGTTCTGAGGCTCTTCTTGGACAGCTTCTTTACTACTTTAGTTCAAATTTTAGAACAAGTATGGTAAGGAGTTATGGTTTCTGAATACATAAGCAAAATATGGAAATATATGAAAGTATAGCACCAGATAAGGTGCTTTTTTTTTTCAACCAAAAAGTATAAGTATTTTTTTTTTCACTCTACGAAAATACACAACAATCTCCTTATAACACGGTTCATTATAACATGATTTTGGATATAACACAGTTCAAAGATGGATCCCAAAAATGTATAGATTATATTGAAAAAATGACCATAAATGGTCATTTTTCAATATAATCTATACATTTTTGTTTGGATATAACATGGTTGTTTAACTAACATGGTTTATACTATGGATCCCAACAATAGTGTTATAAAGGGGTTGTGGTGTATATGTTGTGAGTACTCATTAGAAGAGCCTCAGTGAGGCACTACTAATGAGTAGTCACAACATATGTTTTCATGGAGAAATAAGAAAAACATTGTGAGGATACCCCTCTTATCTGAAGTTAAGACATTTGCAGTGGTATAGCAAAATTCAAGCTCTATTCAAAGTGACGTTAGGTTAATCAGGTTGTTAAATCAACACTAAGGCCAGTGAACTGGGTCTTGCTTGTCACCACTGTGGTTCTGATTCAATACCCAGTTCTGACATTTGACAGGGTAGAAACAAACTGAAAATTTGTGTTTGACATGTAGGGCAATTAAGAATATTTAGTGTATTTGTCTTTAAAATAAATTGGACAAGAAAATAACTTTTTATCATTTTATGGTCTCTTGCTTATATGTAATAATCAAAGCACTGCAGGCCCTAGAGGCCTGTACATCTGGGCCCAGTTGTTCAAAGCGTCGTTAGCTTAACAAGCTCGTTAAGGGTCATTTCGTTAACTGTTTTAGCAGATTCAATATACAATATTCTGATATTTTTTGCTGAAAAAATGTGAGTAGCTTTTGCATTGCAAAAGCTACTCACATTTTTTCAGCAAAAAATTTCAGCATATTTGCGTATCACTCGATGTAAATTTTAACGAATCGTTAACTAACGACCTCGTTAGCTTTGAACAACTGGGCCCTGAAACGTCTTCAACAAGCTACCATAAGCATTTATTCAAAACTTCCAGTTAGTTATTATTACCATAGCTCTAGATAAGATACTTTTTTTAGTCAAAAGTATGGATATTTTTCCCATTTCTCCATGGAAACGTGTTGTGGTACTCATTAGACACTTCTAATAAGTACCCACAACATATTCTTTCATTGAGAAATAAAAAAAATATTAATCTGGTAACACCCCCACCCCACCCCTTCTCATCTAGATATAGCCTGTTTAAAACTAAGTTTTAGTGTTATTTAGTATTGTTTTTTTTTGCAACAAAACGTGGGTTCTCATTAGAATGGCCTTATTGAGGCCATTCTAATGAATACCCACAATGTGCAGAAACTCACAAAAATATCACTAAAATCATCTTCTTATCTACAAAAACTCACAAAAATATCACTAAAATCATCTTCTTATCTACGCTTATGGACTATTAATCTGTCAAGATGACAGGCAATTATAATCCAAACACCCAACAAAATATTATTTGATAAAGCCATGACAGTCTGGGTAAAAATTTCTGCAGACGACATTTTGAAATATTTTCTTATTTTTTCTGAGCCTTGACAATGCCTATTTCCTGGAAAAAAAAAATACGGAAATTATCATCAAATGTCGTCTGCTGAATATTCCCAGAAGGTGGTAATGGTAAAAGACAAACCTTATTTATGCACGAGAGAAATGGGTCTAATCCTGAAAGTTATCAAAATATTCCAGGCACACGGTTCCAAACTTCAAATTTGGTTGACATTTTTTTTCGTATACAATCATGTTTTCTTTCAGTGTTATAGGGTAGTAATTTGCAGTTATGAATTAGCTCATTAGAGCTCAAAATTCTTAGTGAAACAATTTTGTGAGATTAACATCACACATCTATCAAAGCTTGTGGTAAACTTAAATCTAATTATTATGTTCAAACCAAAATATACATGTATTTTTATTTTCATGGGACGTTTTTTTGGGGTTTTTTTCAGCATAGTGGGATGCGGTACTTTGCACTTTTACTCAGGGTTTTCTGCAAATGTTTTGATAAGGGTTGAAATTTTGGTACGACTACTTTGGCCTTCTGCTTGGCAAGCCAAGCCCAGGCCAAAAATGATATGTATTTAACGTTTACCACTCTATGGGCATATTCAGCAGATGACAAATTGATAATATCTTTCTTATTGTTCAAAGAAAGTAGGCTTTGACATTTCATGTAAATTGTCTCTATTGAAGACAACTTGCATGAAAAGTCAAAACCTGTTTCTGGGAAAAATAAGAAAAATATTTCAAACTGTCATCTGCTGAAATTTTTACCTAAAGTGCTAGACATTAATGAAAAAATATGTATTTCAACAGAGGTTCTGCTACTCACACTAGATTAAAGGCAACTCCACAACCCGCTGTTATCAACATGACTGTAGCCTCTACTTCAAAGTCACGGTCTATACACCGTTCAACACCCATATACACTAGCACACCGGTAACAACCCAGAGAAACAAAATAGAGATCAAAGCACCAAGAATTTCTGAAATATAAAGGCAGCCATTTTCATTAAGTTTGACAGTAGGAAGCTTAACTCTTTCACTGCCACAGATGACAAAAAATAGGCTTTTGCAAACAGCATAGATCCAGATGAGACGGCTCATATGAGCCATCTCATCTGGATCTATGCTGTTTGACATTCAGTCTTTAAACTTTATGTATAAACTTCTTTTCAAGCAATAGTTTGTTAAAAAAGAAAAGCAGAAGACAAATGGCATCTGAAATTTGGCACCGAAAGAGTTAAATCCATAAATAGAGGGCATGTAGCATAGAGATGTACAAATGATCCTGTCAATCCTTGGCATGCAGCATAAGAATTTCAGCAGATAACATTTTGAAACATTTTTCTTATTTTTCCCAAAGAACAGGCTTTTTTCATGCAAAGGGTTTTCTGAGGAGATAATTTGCATAAAATGTCAAAGCCTACTTCTGGGAAAAATAAGAAAACTATCAATTTTTTGTCGCCTGAATTTGCCGAGAGAGTGGAGATATAGGATAAAAAGGCTTTAAGTAGAAGGCCATGGTGGAAGAATAGAGGGCAATTTAGCCTCCTGCCTCCCATTAACGAACAGGCTGGAGAGATCATTCTGTTGACAAATCACACCAGATAATCCAGGAATTGTACTTCTCTTCATACCATTTAATTTGATTTGCTACATGACCTTGTTCTGAAAAAAATGTAGTTTTGACCCACCAGCCCAAGCCATCCCCATTCTACATCACAATCCCACCACAGGGCTTGTATAGGGCAAGTGGTCTAAAATTGTTACTTGCCCTATATCAAGTTGTACTCTTCCTTACATTTGGTACTGTAAATAAAAAGCTAGGAAAAAAAGTATAACATTTTTTTATTGTGTTACTGTAGTCATTTATAATGCCATTCTAATACCAGGAAAGCAACTTTATATGACAATGTTCTGTATTTCAGATTTTAAACCTGAATTTGACAGCCTTAAACTAAAGACTAGACCACAAGCATGTTAATCTGACTAGACAAAGAAACCATAAACAATCTTATTAAGTTGACAAGTTAATTTAACGCTGGCTTCAAAAAATAGGTAGCTTTCTTAGAATTCTGTACTGAAAAAATCTTTTCAAAGCCAAAACAAACAAACGACTGAATTGACATAGTGAGCATTCAATATTAAGCTTTTATCCATCAGAATCCTCTGAATCAAACTGAGATGCAGCAGCTTTAGGACTTTAAGAACCAGTGCATTTATACCCATTACTGTGTCTACTTTTTTGACCACTGTGAAGCCAGTGTACAGTACTATCTGTGGGCTTATAATGTTTAAGATCAGGACCACCTACCTTTATCCTAACCAGACTCGACAAAGTTTTCTGCTGAAATAAAAGCTGGGACAATGCAACACCAGACCACTCTATAAAGTCCCCGAATTTAGTTCAGGTACTGAACCGGGTTTTACCACTGCTGTTCTGCTGCAGAACTGTCAACACTAATACACAACTTCCGGTATAAATATTTGAATTGAGAGCAGATTTTGACACAATAAACATATGATGGCCTATTTCTGTCATAAGATAGCTAGATAGCAAAACATCGCGATAGTTTTAAGTTTTCTGAAAACTTTATCTAGATAGTTTAAAGTTTCCTGGAAATATTATTGGAATAATTTAAAAATGGTGTCTTGCATTTCTTGTGTTTGTGCCCAGAGCTGCAATGAGGTAGCTAGATAGCTATTAGGATAATTTCAGAAACAATGGAGAAAATTCATGAAGTTTCCTGAAAATATCATCTTGATAATCTATAAAATTTTCTGCAAATATTATTGCAATGATTTAAATTTTTATCACGATATTTTCGTCATCAATACCGGAATGAGCCTAAACACTAGAATGGACCGAAATGGATCCAGAATCTTCATTAAGTACCTAGTAGTAGCAGTAGTAGTATTGCTATTATTTATTTGCTGACATAGATAGTTTTCTCCCGATTTTGAGTGTTTTTACTTGTTATATCCAATTCAAAATGAATAATTTAAAAACAAATATGGGTTCAGTACATAAGTAGTTTCATGAAATCTTGGTACATTATTAATTTCAAATGGAAACATCCAGAACCGTCCCAAAAACACTAAAACCACCACCAAAACTACAAAAAATCACATTTCAAACAACACAAGATACATTAAAGGGAAAGGCAATATAGGAAAAAAGTATGTCTAACAGGATAGAACATTACAAGCCTAAGATTTTGATACAAGTTTCGTCAAAATCGACCCGTACAAAGCTATTGGAGTTTGAATATTTGAAATCCAACTGTCATGCCATGTTTAGGCTTTGTGACATCACACAGCCCTAATTAAATATGCATAATCAAAACAAAAAGTATATAGATGGATACTTTATCTTAATAATTCTGAAAATGTTTTCCTAAAGTGGTACACAACTTATTTTTCTAAAAGCAAATGTTGTGGTGATAAAACTAATGAAAAAGTTTAAGGCTTTAAAATTCCTGAAAAATCTTGTTAAATATTCAAAATGGCAGCACCAATGTTGGCCATGTTAAAGTCTTCAAACAGTAATAACTTTGTTATTCCTTGACCGATTTGGATCAAACTTGTATCAAATTTTATGGTTTGTTAAGCTCTTCATTGTGAAACATATTTTTATATTACGGTTGTGTTTACCTTTAAATATGATCCGAAGCCACTCAACGCTAACAATAACAAAGGTATTCCAAAATACAGACGTCTATTTATAGATATCATAATACAAATGGTGGAAATATCGAGAAAATAATATGAATGATCGTAATAGTATTTCCAGGAAACTTTAGATTATCTAGACAATCTTTTCAGAAAACATAGAGCTTTTGCTATTATTTCTGAAATCATCGCACTAGCTATCTAGCTACCTCATGGCAGCTCTCAGCAAAAATGCAAAATAAATTAGATAATAATTCTAAATTATCACATTAATATTTCCAGGTAACTATCAAGATAAAGTTTCCAGAAAGCTTAAAATTATCGCGACCTTGTTTTTAATTATTGTGATAGCTATCTAGCTTCCCCTGGCAGAAATATGCTACCATATAAACAACGATCTTTCTGTGACATTTTGGAGTTATTTTTAAAACTGTGTAATTCTATGCTAGCTGATTCTATTTTTTCCCTAAAATACATGTATTTCCCCTTACTGCCGAAAAAAGTTACTCCTCCTGTCGGGCAAGCAGTTCGAATTTTTCACTTGCCCTTAATGAACATCTACTCATAAATACGAGGGGACTAGTGCTAATTTTGAGCCCTGCACCTTCCTTGGACAAACACTTTAGTGAATGCTTGTATTCAACATGTCATTCAATTTGATATGCTACATTTTCATGTAAGTAGAAAAAGTATAATTTTTACCAATTCCTAGAGCCTTTTAAGGCTGGACCAAAATTTAATATGCTCAGGCACATCTATATGTGTATTTTCATATACATATGTATCCAAAAGACATGCCCGTTTCAAGTTTGTAACCATAAGGGTCTAGGAGGCAACAGCACAGATGCACCAGAAGTTATGTAAGGATCCCTGAGTTTATTTGTTTTCCTAAAAAGAGCAGGGATAAAAGTTAATATCTTGTTCCAATAATTTTGAGGAATGTGGAGATAGTCTAAGTATTAGTGCATTTACCCTAAATATTGGGACATTTAGATCCTACACAACTATGCAAACAGTGAAAACTCTTATTATATACCACAGAATGTGGCACATGGTCAGTGTTTTACACTGTTTTCCACTCATCCAGCTGTATTTAGACATATAAAGAAGTAGTAAAATAGAGCTGTTCAAATTTTAAGACAAGTATGTTTGTTTGTGTTGAGGTTTTACAGCCCAGTCAACCCTATGGGGTCATGTCGAGCACGGTCAGTTTACCTAACCACACTTTTACTGGGCAGGCTTAGTCTTCTAAGCGGTTAACCAGTATTGTGCACATTCTTTCGCCAGAAACTGACAACTGCCTTTCTTGAATCAGCGGAAGGGAGAGAATGACCGTAGAAAATATTTCATGATCAATAAGTCAAGTATGTAGAGGAGTCATCTTTAAGGAGGAGTTTTTGATGATAATTCTGCGATAATTTTCTCCAGTTTTCCATAAAAACATATGTTGTGGGTACTCATTAGAAGCCCCTCAGCAAGGTGCTTCTAATGAGTACCCACAACATATGTTTTTATGGAGAAATAAGAATAATTATCCCAGAATTATCACCTGATACTCCTCCTTAACAACTCCTCTGAGTATGGTAAAAAAAGGTTAGGTTTAGGAATTGTTTGTGTTGAGGTTTTACGGCCCAGTCAACCCAATGGGGTCATGTCGAGCGCGGTCAGTTTACCTAACCACGCGTTTACTGGGCAGACTTAGTCCTTTAAGCGGTTAACCAGTATCGTGCACATTCTTTCGCCAGAAACTGACAACTGCCCTTCTTGTTGAACCTGCGACCTTCTGGTCTCCAGTCGGACGGCGCATCCAACTGAGCCACCGAGGCCGGCGTTAGGTTTAGGAATACCCAGGGTACATTATAGTGATATGGTAGTTTTCCTTGTCATGATCAGTTTTTTCTCGATAATTCAAAACAAGATGGCAATAATTTTAAGCTTTCTGAAAACTGACAGTTTTACTTGTGCCTTGGGCTGCAATGTGTGTGAGTGCTTACTTGAGTACCCAGACCAGTCTACCCAATTTGGACTCTAATAATCATGGAGAAAGTGTGCTTAAGTTATACCTCAACAGGGTTTCAGGTAATCACATAATATTTTGAGGTTTTCGACTCGCCAATAGTATCAAAACTGGTTTATTTGGCATAGGTGGGTGGGAGGTCCATACTAAACTTGGTTAACTCTACCAAACAGAGTTACTGCTCTTAATTCTTGGCATAGAGTCTGAAATTACTCAATCCAGCCTTGAGTGCCCATATACTCATTGCACCCTTACCTGTCTCAGTCTCAAAACATATTTACCTGCCCTGTACCATCCAAAACTGAGTTTCTTTGTTGCCCTTCTAGATGCTAGGTACAGTGCTAACAAACTAATGAGAAAACTAGCAAAGTCTGTGAGTAGGTGAGCAGCATCTGATACAATTGCCAGACTTCCTGCGAATATTCCACCTGTAAACATAATATATACAGAAAACTTAATGCTCCTATATTATAGCTCCTCCTAAGGTGCTGTTTTTCACTGAAAAGTGTTATATTCTTCTTTCTCCAGTAAAACAGATGTTGTGGGTACTCATTAGAAGTGCCTTGCCAAGGCGCTTCTAATGAGTACCCACAATATGTGTTTTTATGGAGAAATAAGAAACATATTAATCTGATACTCTCTCTTTGGAAACTTCAATTCATACCATACTTGATCTAACATTTGACCTTGATCCTTTAATTATGTGCTGATTTGTCCAAAAAAATACTGGATGACCAGAAGACATTGCAGACCCAATCGGTGTTGGTGCCGTGTGGCGGCTGTGAAATGTCTCCCCGCATTTCACTACAGTGCAGATCACATTTTCATCTCCTTTAGGATCACTGGACCCACTGTGGTTTCTTTTATAATGGAGTTCTGCTCATGTATACGCTAGAGGGCGTAAGCAGTGTTGCAAACTTCATTACTGCTTATGAAGAGTCTCAATAAAACTGAGACTCCCATTTGCTATCTGTAATATGTTCTTTGTTTCCAAAAGCTATCTTTTTTTACTTTTATCTGTACTATTTACTCACTTACTATTTACTTTATTAAACCTTAATATTCAGACACCTTAACTCCTTAATATTATTCTTATCTTAACATTTGCACAAGACCATTTTTCTTCCAGCAAATGTGTCTAAAAACTGCCAGATGAATGGCAAACAGGGCAGACCCTGACAGGACATGATAAAATGTGGTGTCTGATCTGTGTCTACCCTGTTTTCTTAGGTGCTTTCGACATCCTTTTGAAAGACATTTTCGCCTGGCACTTTATTCTAAATGGAAAAAATTGACTTCTGATCAACACTATCTTATCTGGAACCATTTGTCTTTTCTGTTTCTGTGCTTTGTTTCCAAATATTTATTGTAAAATCAATTCTTACCAAATATGGGTTTGAGCTATGCAATTTCTAGGTAAGTAGAATTTTTAGAAAAAACAATATTTGTCTAGAACAGTGTTTTCAGAGGAAAACATACATCACCCCACCAGTTTGAACAGACATATTGTCTAAATGGGTTGTAGCTATAATGTGTGAACTTGAAAGTGGGGTTAAGGTCACCAAAATCTGATCAGTTCTTGTCCCTGTCTCAACAATATAGCTGTGTAAGTTTGGTCAAAATCCATCTTATCATTCAGAAGATAGGGTGCAGACAAGCCATTTTCCAACAATCTGAGACCTCCTGTGACCTTGAAAATGGGTCAATGTCACCAAAATCTAATCAGTTCTTTTCCATGTCACAACAATATAGCTGTGCAAGTTCGGTCAAAATCCATCCATTTCTGCATGAGATAGGGTGCAGACAAGCCATTTCCCATCTTAGCACTTGTTTGACCTTGAAAACGGGGTCAAGGTCACCAAAATCTAATCAGTTCTTTTCCATGTCACAACAATATAGATCTACAAGTTTGGTCAAAATCGATCCATTCCTTCAGGAGATAATGGCAGATAAGCCATTTTCCAACAATCTAAGCCCTCATGTGACCTTGAAAATGGGGTCAAGGGTACCAAAATCTAATCAGCATTTTTCCTCCACCCAGTGATAAACTTGTGTAAGTTTGGCCATAATCCATCCAATCATTAAGGAGATAGAGTGCAGACAGGAGGCTCTACCAACGCCGACAAGGACGCTGACAGGATCCACACTAAAAACAATATGTCCCCCCTACGGTGGGGGGACATAAAAATACTTATTGCTTTTCTTCACTGATTTTAAACTATTGATGTTCCATATTAACAATATTGTGAAATTTTCAGAGATTTTAAACAAGTAAAACCTGAATAAAAACTACCTATTATATTGATTTTTGCATAGTTTGCAGCCATTTTCCCTTTTTCATTTTGTAAACAAAACAAAACAACACTTAATAGAATAAAACATTTGGCACATGGGTAGTTATAACAAAAGCTTTTGCATTGACTCATGACAAAAATTTTCTTCTGCTGATTAAAGCGCCACACAAGAAAAAAATGAGTACAAACAGTTTATAACCAAAACCAGGGCAGAGTTGTTCACAACTAACTATGTCGTTAGTTAACATATCGTTAAAACTTTGATCATTAAATATGGCAAATACGCTAATATTTTTGCTGAAAAGACATAAGTAGCTTTTGTATTTGCAAAGCTCCTCACATTTTTTCAGCAAAAATACCTGTGAATTAGATATTGTATTTATTAGAACAGTTAACATTTTGACCACTAACAAGCTTGTTAAGCTAACAATGCTTTGAACAACTGGGCCCAGGGTGCCTTATCCAGGGGCTTTTGCCTTACCTGTGACTTCTCCAATCATAAATGTGAGCGACAGGGCCATTGCTATCAGTAGTTTTCGTCTTGCCCTTCTGTCAATATCTGGTTCTTTCTTTCTTTCATGGCAGTGTCTGTCTGCAAGATAATATCCAGATGAGGGGCTTTTTCTTTCAACCAAAAAGTACTTATATTATGAAAACACACCGATTTAATATAATGGCACTTTTTATGGCTTCAAAAATGAAAAGTTTCAGATGAAAAATGTATTCTTTTTGTTATTTTTGCTTGAAACAGAGATTGTGGGTACTCGTTAGAACAGCCTCATTGAGGCAGTTCTAATGGGTACCCACAATCTATGTTTTATAGCAGAAACGAGAAAAATAATGTATACCCCTGCAAACCCCATTTTGTCTACATAAAAGTGGGGTTTGAGGGGGTCAAAATTACATAGACATGTTTTCCTGATGTATTTTTCTATTTCTCCATGAAAACATGTGGTACTCACTAGAAGTGCCTCACTAAGGCGTTGAGGTTCTTCTAAGGAGTACTTACACAAGATATATTTTCCTAGAGAAATAAGAAAAATATTTATGCGACCCTTGTCCTGCTGAATACATTAAGGGGCCACACTCTTTTCAAATTTTCAGCCACTTCTTAAAGCACCTGTAAAGTTTCAAAAGGATCGGCTTAAAACTGTGGTAGGAGTTACGGGGTCAAGGTACCTACTCCCTATACGCTTCTGTAGTATTAGAACTCAAAAAATGTCTAAGTTAAAAATGCGGAAAAAGTGATAAAAAATTATTTCAGGATTCTGAAAAAACCACATGCATATCTTCAGGCCATCCTAAAAGCCCATGTAAAGTTACAAAAGGATTGGCCAGAAACTGTGGGAGGAGTTATGGGGACACGCTACCTACTCCCTATTCACTTATGTAATATTAGAACTAAAAAAATGTCTAAGTTAAAAATGCAGAAAAAGTGATAAAAAATTATTTCAGGATTCTGAAAAATCCACATGCATATCTTCAGGCCATTCTTAAAGCCCATGTAAAATTTCAAAAAGGATCGGCCAAAAACTGTGGGAGGAGTTAAGGGGACAAGTTACCTGCTCCCTATAGACTTCTGTAATATTAGAACTCAAAAAATGTCTAAGTTCAAAATGTGTAAAAAGTGATAGAAAATAATTGTAGGATTCTGAAAAAACCACATGCATATCTTCAGACCATCCTAAAAGCCCTTGTAAAGTTTCAAAAGGATGGGACAAAAACTGTGGGAGGAGTTAAGGGAACAAGGTACCTGCACCCTATACACTTCTGTAATATTAGAACTAAAAAAATGTCTAAGTTAAAAATGCGAAAAAAGTGATAAAAAATTATTTCAGGATTCTGAAAAAACCACATGCATATCTTCAGGCCATCCTAAAAGCCCATGTAAAGTTTCAAAAGGATCGTCTGAAAACTGTGGGAGGAGTTAAGAGGACAAGGTACCTACTCCCTATAGACTTCTGTAATATTAGAACTCAAAAAATGTCTAAGTTCAAAACATGTAAAAAGTGATAAAAAAATAATTTCAGGATTCTGAAAAAACCACATGCATATCTTGACCATCCTTAAAGCACCTGTAAAGTTTCAAAAGGATCGGCTTAAAACTGTGGTAGGAGTTACGGGGTCAAGGTACCTACTCCCTATATGCTCTGTAGTATTAGAACTCAAAAAATGTATAAGTTAAAAATGCGGAAAAAGTGATAAAAAATTATTTCAGGATTCTGAAAAAAACACATGCATAACTTCAGGCCATCCCTAAAGCCCATGTAAAATTACAAAAGGATCGGCCAGAAACTGTAGGAGGAGTTATGGGGGCACAGTACCTACCCCCTATTCACTTATGTAATATTAGAACTAAAAAAATGTCTAAGTTAAAAATGCAGAAAAAGTAATAAAAAATTACTTCAGGATTCTGAAAAATCCACTTGCATATCTTCAGGCCATCCTAAAAGCCCACGTAAAGTTTAAAAAGGATCAGCCAAAACCTGTGGGAGGATTTAAGGGGACAAGGTACCTACTCCCTATAGACTTCTGTAATATTAGAACTCAAAAAATGTCTATGTTCAAAACATGTAAAAAGTGATAAAAAAATAATTTCAGGATTCTGAAAAAAACCACATGCATATCTTCAGACCATCCTTAAAGCAGCTGTAAAGTTTCAAAAAAATTGGCCAAAAACTGTGGGGGTGTTAAGGGGACAAGGTACCTGCTCCCTATACTGTAGTATTAGAACTCAAAAAATGTCTAAGTTAAAAATGCAGAAAAAGTGATAAAAAATTATTTCAGGATTCTGAAAAAACCACATGCATATCTTTAGGCCATCCTAAAAGCCCATGTCAAATTTCAAAAGGATCGGCCAAAAACTGTGGGAGGAGTTAAGGGGACAAGGTACCTACTCCCTATAGACTTCTGTAATAGTGTGTAGAAAGTGATAAAACATGATTTCAGGATTCTGAAAAAAACACATGCATATCTTCAGACCATCCTTAAAGCACCTGTAAAGTTTCAAAAGGATCGGCTAAAAACTGTGGGAGGAGTTAAGGGGACAAGGTACCTGCTCCCTATACACTTCTGTAGTATTAGAACTCAAAAAATGTCTAAGTTAAAAAGGCAGAAAAAATGATAAAAAATTATTTCAGGATTCTGAAAAAACCACATGCATATCTTCAGGCCATCCTAAAAGCCCACGTAAAGTTTCAAAAGGATCGGCCAAAAACTGTGGGAGGAGTTAAGGGGACAAGGTACCTACTCCCTATAGACTTCTGTAATATTAGAACTCAAAAAATGTCTAAGTTAAAAATGTGTAAAAAGTGATAAAAAATAATTTCAGGATTCTGAAAAAACCACATGCACATCTTCAGACCATCCTTAAAACACCTGTAAAGTTTCAAAAGGATCAGATAAATTTAGATTTCACATATTTTTTTTTTTTTTCTACTTGAATATAGCCCTGGAACTGGTTTATAAATGCTCTTCAAGGGAAGCACTTGACTCCCTTAACATTCATAAAAAGTTGTCAGTTCTAATCAGTAGCCGCAACATTATTTTTTATGGAGAAACAATGATTTGGGCTCATCGGTGTTTAAATAGTTTGAGTGGGAGGAGTTAAGGGGACAAAGTACCTACTAAAAATTCGGAACCACGCACCACACACTACGCACCACGCCCCATGGAAAACCAAAAACAGTGTCCCTCCGCTTTTCTTTGAAAGGGCAGGGGACAAAAACAAATTGACAGTTAGGTTTTTTAGCATACGGGAACAATAAAAGGCTCAAGTGTGCCCAAATTGTTCACTTGAGTATCTATTAAGCAAAATACTGAAACACATGTAATAGGGACAATAAAACAAGAAAAAAAAAAAACAAAAAAAAAAAAATACAAGGTCCTCTAAGCATTCTCTAAACAAAATGGCTATAAATTTAGATTTCACATATTTTTTTTTTTTTTTCTACTTGAATGTAGCCCTGGAACTGGTTTATAACCCAGTCAGCATTCTACATAAATGTATATCAGGCCGTCATCGGCCCGTCAGGGTAGCTGGCGGGCAGATGACGGCCCGATGTAGATTTACGTAGAATGCTAGCTGGGTAAATGCTCTTCAAGGGAAGCACTTGACTCCCTTAACATTCATAAAAAGTTGTCAGTTCTAATCAGTAGCCGCAACATACATGTATATTTTTTATGGAGAAACAATGATTTGGGCTCATCAGTGTTTAAATAGTTTGAGTTTGTGTAAAAAGGCTGAGCTGTTGTTTAATATTCAACAGGCTTTCTCACCCAAACTTCACACTGCTGTAAGTTTTCATAACTGCTGATCAGTGCTTCCATATTAACAAAATATTCTGAAACACATGCTCTGAAATGCCTTAGTTAGGTGATATCATTTTACCACCCAAAACAAGGTGTAAATGCAAAAGATCACCAACAATAGCAGTGTGTCATGTTTATCTTAACACTTACCATGCTATGGGCAGGTTCAGCAGATGACAACTGATGCCCTTTTTCTTTACTTTTTTTCCTAGAAACTACGATCTGACACTTCATGCAAATTGTCTCCTTAGAAACAATATGCATAAAGTGTCGAATCCTGTTTTCTAGGAAAACTAAGGAAAAATATTTCAAAATGTTGTCTGCTGAATTTTTTTACCCAGCATGCAAAGTGTTAAGTGATTAAAGAAGAGTATTTGATGATAATTCTGGGATAATTTTCTCAAGTTCTCCATAAAAACATGTTGTGGGTACTTATTAGAAGCACTTCAGCAAGGAGTTTCTAATGAGTATCCAAAAATGTTTTCAAGGAAAAATAAGACAAATTATCCCAGAATTATCACCAAGTACTCCTCCTTGACAACTCCTCTGCCATCTCCTCCGCTATGTCCTCCTCGACAATTCCTCTGCCATCTCCTTTGCTATCTCCTCCTCAACAACACCTCTGCCATCTCCTCCGCTATCTCCTTATCAAACTTGACCTAAAATTTGAACAGCGCTATTTTACTACTGTTTGATGTGTCTAGAATACTGCTGAATGAAAGACCAACAGCGCAGCACCTGACCTCACATCATATTTTCTGACATCATATCTGAATACAAATCGTGTAAACATGGTATAATTGCTGACACGCTGTTCAATGATTTTTTTTTTTTTTTTTTTTTTTTGACCGATTTGAGGTTTTATGGCCCAGTCAACCCATTAGGGTCATGTCAAGCCAATCAGTTTACCTAGCCTCACTTTTCCTAGACAGGTTTTGTCCTTTAAGCGGTTGACCAGTATTTGTACACATTCTTTTGCCAGAAAATGACAACTGCCCTTCTTGAATCAGCAGAAGGAAGAGAATGACTATAAAAATTATTCCATGACTGATCTCAACAAAAGAATGCTGCCTAACCCTGAGGAGATCAAACTTGCAAGGCCGTGACCTCCTGATCACTAGTCGGATGTGCATCTGACTGAGCCACTGAGTCTTGCCAGTAAAACTTAAATGCTTAATAGTGTTATTGTTTATACATAAACATTCAGCTGAATGTATGCAGTGCAGAGGTTTTTGGGACATGTTTGGGAACACTTTGCATGTTGGGTAAAAATTTCAGCAGACACTATTTTGAAATATTTTTCTTAATTTATCTAGAAAATAGGATTTGACATGTCATGCACATAGTCTCCTTCATGAAGTATCAGATCGTATTTTCTAGGAAAATTAAGAAAACTATCATCAGTTTGTCATCTGCTGAATTCACCCCTAACATGGTAAATGTTAGGATACGGACAGGTCGTTCAAGCTTTTTGAAAAGATACAAGACTGCCAACAGAGTAGGGAAGTGGAAAGCACCTGTTGAAGCTTTGAAGAAGATACAAGTAATATAGGGCTCACCCATGGTTTTTCATGCAGTAACAATCGCCAGGTCCTGTGGGAAGTGTTGAAAACCGGGGCCGAAGGCCACTGTTTTCAACACCTCCCAAGGGACCTGGCAATGTTAATGCATTGAAAAACCATGTTCAATCACTATTATTGCATAAAAACTGAAAACATTTGCTACAGCTTGCATTTTTTTTTTTTTTTTTGCACTATTTGGTTTCGCCCTTTCAGAGATGTCTTGCGAACGTAATTTCCAAGGACTTTGCTCATTCTAGGGCCGGGCAGTACACATCTGTGGCCCCGGTACGATCATACTGTAAGTTGCGTAGCCGTGCATTATTTGCATTGCATTATGAATTGCCTTGTTAATACATGGCTTTTTGCCAGTTAATGCACGGCTGTTAATAACGTGCAACATGCTGAAGGTTTTTTTTAAGGATATAAGTATGCAAATAAACTGACAGGATGGAAATGTCCAGGCATGTTCAGAAGGTGGAAATGACATGTTCAGGAAAGGACATGTTCACAGTTTTTTTTTTAAAGGATACAAATATGCCAACATTGTGTGACAATGTAAATAACATGTGCAGGAGGGGAAAACGACATGTTCAGGAAAGGATATGTTCAAGGTTTTGAGAGGATACAAGTATGCTAACAGACTAGAGAGACAGAAATGACATGTTCAGGAAAAGACATGCTGAAGTTTTTTTTTAAAAGATACACTGATACGAGTATGCCAACACAGTGGGAAGGTGGAAATGACATGTTCAGGAAAAGACATGCTATAGGTTTTTTTTAAAAGATACATTGATACGAGTATGCCAACACAGTGGGGAGATGGAAATGACATGTTCAGGTAAAGACATGTTCAAGGTTTTTTAAAAGACACATTGATACAAGTATGCCAACACAGTGGGGAGATGGAAATGGCATTTTCAGTAGGTGTAAAGGATATATTCAAGCATTTTCAAAAAGTTACAATACAAGTATGCAAACAGAGTGGGGAGATGAATAAGACATGTGCAAGCTTTGACATATTAAAGACTTTAACCTGAAGCCTTAAATATTTGGTTAGGGACTCACCTAAAAGCTTGCCTTTAAAAACAAAAGACTATATACAGTATTTAGTTATGATTAAAAAATAAAGTATGAAGATATAGGGACTGTTCAAAGGAGAAAAGTTCTTTATTTTTGGCCAAACTTTCTCTTGTGGGTACTCACTGGAAATTCCTTTGTAGGGCAATTCCAACCAATATGCAGGGATATTTCTGGGATGGGCCTGACCTATTTTGTGAGAGACTGTTCAATGACAGAATGTATCTGACTTCATGTAATTTGACTGGGGCCCTATCAGAAGCAATCCAAATCAGGACCCAGTTGTTCAAAGCGTCGTTAGCTTAACAAGCTCATTAAGGGTCATTTCGTTAACTGTTTTAGCCAATTCAATATACAATACGCTGATATTTTTGCTGAAAAAATGTGAGTAGCTTTTGCACTGCAAGCTACTCACATTTTTTCAGCAAAAAATTTCAGCATATTTGGGTATCACTCAATGTAAATTTTAACGAATCGTTAACTAACAACATCGTTAACTTTGAACAACTGGGCCCTGGTATTTATTTTGCTATACCATGGGCATTACGAATTCTTGGGTCCATCCATTTTCCAAAGGGCTCATCAAGTTTTCTAATGGCCTGTTAAAATTTTGAAGAAAATAAAAAAAATGTAGAAATGAATAGGACAAGGGCCTCTGGCCCATTTCATAGGCCCTGTGGGCCCTTACTAATTTTGAGCCTGAAGTATTTCTGATGTATACCCACAAGTATTTTTGCACAAAGTATCACTTCAATTATCACCGCTTAACCTTTGTCCTGCTGAATAAATTAAGATGCCACGCTCACTTCAAGTTTTCAGCCAATCAGATTATTTGATCGGGAGTTTTGCTATAAATTCACATACTTAATGGCAAACAGTGCAGATCCAGATCAGTTGGCTTGTTCAGAAGCCAACTGATCTAGATCTACACTGTTTGCAAGGGCATGGTATATCCGGGTTCTGCACGACAAGGGTTAATCCATACTTATGCTCTCAGCTAAACTATCTCAGTGAGAACAATTTCTAATGCAACTCATTTCTGCCTTCCACCCAGGATGATGACAAACTTAGAACACTAGATGACAAGTATCTTTCAATCACATCTGCAACAGACAATATTTTGTTTTTTTTTATTATTATTATTTTTCAGAGAAAATAAGGCTTGAAACCTTGTGAATTGTCTTCCTCTGTGGATGCATAGACTAATCTTGGTTTCTGCTGGATGTACATTTCTGAAGCAGTGCTTACATTAAGGAACACTGGGAGACAGAAAGTCAAAAAAATTTGAGCAATCAAGGGGGAGAACCTACGGACATAGCAAACAGTGAAAAAGACTATAGATTTTTGCGAAAAGGGCCCGTTCAAAAAGTTTATTAGTTTTTACTATTATTTTCATTGTTTTGATGAAAAATAGAATAAGCTCAGAGTATATACCAAGGATTAAAGTACTCATATTTGTAGATTTTATGTACTACAGTATTGCCATCATTGAGAACACTCAGGCACAATACTTTGATAACCTTATAAGTAAATTGTGCAGGAGTCTTCTCAACAATGACAATACGGTTATGCATCAAGTTGACCAATATAATGCCTTGTTTCTTGCTACATTCTCAGCGCCCATCCTGGTTTTTGTCAGAACAATTGGAAACTTACCAATTTGAAAGGGTGTTTTCACTATAACTTATTCATGTATTCTTTTTCATTCTAATCTGTGATGTAGGTTTTGTTTGTGTTGAGGTTTTACGGCCCAGTCAACCCAATGGGGTCATGTCGAGCGTGATCAGTTTACCTAACAACACATTTACTGGGCAGGCTTAGTCTTCTAAGTGGTTAACCAGTATTGTGCACATTCTTTCGCCAGAAACTGACAACTGCCCTTCTTGAATCAGCGGAAGGGAGAGAATGACCGCAGAAAATATTTCATGACCCAATCTCCACGAAAGAATGTTGCCGACCTCGGCGGGGGATGATGTAGGTGACACCCCTTGATAATACTGGGTGAAAGTTCTGTTAGAAATGAAAAGATCTGAATATGAAAATGAATTCGAATATGTAAAACATCAATCATGACAAACCATCCTTTAATCTCCTAAAGAACAGCTATTTATCAATTCACAAGGCTCCAGAGAAAGAAGAGGGCAAAGATGACCCTGTATCGCTTACCTGATTACCAGACAAGTTTGAAGTCATTTGCCATTTCAGTTCCAGAGAAGAAATCAGAACTAGACTTTCAAGATGGCTACTGTGGTTGCCATCTTGGATTTCCAAACGATTTTAGCTCTTTTTGATCTACAAGTCACCCCGATACTTCCTATCAAGTCTCGACAAAACCAATTTGCAGTTTGGTTCAGGAGAAGAAGTTTGAAATAGATTTTCAAGATGGTGGTCATGGCCATCTTGGAATTTGGATGGGAACTATTTTACCTATTTTTGATCTACAAGTTTCCCCACTATTTCCTACCAAGTTTCGAGTCAATTGGCTTTTTGGTTCAGGAGAAGAAGCACAAAATAGACTTTCTAGATGGTGACCATCTTGGATTTCCGATCAAACTATCATCTTAGCATGAGCTGCAACCATGCAATAAAACTGCAAGCCATGCACCATGCCCTGCCACAGGGACATATTCCCTATGCACTTCTGTAGTATAAGGGCTGAAAACAATCTAAGTTAAACATGAAGAGAAGCAATAAACAGTTACATGTATTCATAACTCAAAAAAAAAAAAAAAAAAAAAAAAAAAAAAAAAAAAAAAAAAAAAAACACCAAAAGGTCTAAGTTAAAAATGCAATAAAAAGTGATAAAAAATGATTTCAGGATTCTGAAAAAAAAAACAATATGCATATCTTCAGACCATCCTAAATGCATGTGTAAAGTTTCAAAAGGATCGGCCTGAAAATGTAGGAGAAGTTGCGCGTACACTGTACATACTCCCTATACATTTCTATACTATTAGGGCTCAAAAAAAGCCTAAGTTAAAAATGCAAAAAATGTAATAGAAAATAATTTCAGGATTCTGAAAAAACAATATGCATATCTTCAGACCATCCTCAAAGCACCTGTAAAGTTTGAAAAGGATTGGCCTAAAACTGTAGGAGGAGTTGCGGGCAGAAGGTACATACATTTCTGTAGTATTAGGGCTCGAAAAAAGTCTAAGTTAAAAATGAAAAAAAAAAATGTGATTAAAAATAATTTCAGGATTCTGAAAAAAAAAATATGCATATCTTCAGACCATCCATAAAGCACCTGTAAAGTTTGAAAAGGATTGGCCTAAAACTGTAGGAGGAGTTGCGGGCAGAAGGTACATACATTTCTGTAGTATTAGGGCTCGAAAAAAGTCTAAGTTAAAAATGAAAAAAAAATGTGATTAAAAATAATTTCAGGATTCTGAAAAAAAATATGCATATCTTCAGACCATCCTTAAAGCACCTGTAAAGTTTGAAAAGATTGGCCTAATACTGTAGGAGGAGTTGCAGGCAGAAGGTACATACTCCATATACATTTCTGTAGTATTAGGGCTTGAAAAAAGTCTAAGTTAAAAATGCAAAAAAAGTGATAAAAAATAATTTCAGGATTCTGAAAAAACAATATGCATATCTTCAGACCATCCTCAAAGCACCTGTAAAGTTTGAAAAGGATTGGCCTAAAACTGTAGGCCGAGTTGCGGGCAGAAGGTACATACTCCCTATACATTTTTGTAGTATAAGGGCTCGAAAAAAATCTAAGTTAAAAATGAAAAAAATGTGATAAAAATAATTTCAGGATTCTGAAAAAACAATATGCGTATCTTCAGACCATCCTTAAAGCACCTGTAAAGTTTGAAAAGGATTGGCCTAAAACTGTAGGAGGAGTTGCGGGCAGAAGAATGGTGGGGGCGCTGACGGATGGACGGATAGACAGACAGATGGACACTCAAAATTTCAGAGGGTATAACATAATACCCACCCACTTTTTTGGTGGCAGGGCATAAAAATGTATAGACAACCCTCTTTATATCGACATATATACAACAACAAATTTTGTTATAATGACTATTTATATCGACATATATACAACAACAAATTTCGTTATAATGACTATTTGACTTTCATATCTTCTTCGCTTAGGAGGTAACAGTTAGTCACAAATTATGCAAGAATATTGTATTTAATACTTTAAAGAAATGTATGTTTTGAATATTTGTTAGACAATTCTAACAAATATCTAAAACATGTGTTCTATGAGGAAATAAGAACAAAACAAGACCTTTCTTACATATTAATCTGCTCATTTAGGAATCTTTACAACAGCAAATTCATTTTAATGGCAATGTCTTTGGGAACAAATGCTGTCGTTGTAACGAGGGTTCACTGTAGTTTTGATACATACACCACAACCTCTCACTGATCATTTTTTCTGTATAATCTATACATTTTTGCTTTGTTTCTAACCAAAAATATACAGATTAAATGGTCAGTTTTTCTATATAATCTATACACTTTTTAATGCAACACTTTTGGGGCCCATCTTTAAACTGTCTTCTATCCAAAACTATCTTGAAGCGAACTGTTTTATAAAGAAATTCCAGTGTATATGTATGAAGATAGGGAAGGCCTAGATCAGCTTGCACATATATGCAGACTGATCAGTGTAGATGTAATAGCTGTCCATTTACAGTATCAATGGACGAAATATGTCCAGATGTGTAGGTTGACCTGCTGGTAAAAAAAGTCAATACTTTTTGGCTAAAAAAAAATGCCTTATATGGAGCTATGAATTTAACCAACTTACCAGTAGATAGACTTGAGGCACTTCCTGAAATGGAGTCATTTATAGATGAACTGCTGAAATAAAATATAATGATATTCATTAGATATAAAACTCCTCTGCTAAAAAAAAAATAAATAAATAAAAGTAAAGAAAATTAGTATGGGAAATGTGCAACCCAAAAGACTATTTAAGATATGAATATCAATTAGTTATCACCCGGCAGGAACAGGACGTAAATATAATGTCGCCTCAACGTCGATGCAACGTCATGACGTTGCATCAACGTTGAGTCGACGTTATATTTACGTCATGTGCCCACTGGGCAGTTATTAAAATTCACACCTTAGAAACTCATTTGTGTAACATAAGTTCTTGCTGTTTAGTAACATATTAAAAATGGGTATTAATAGATAAAAATAATTTCTTTAAGTAAAGAGAAACCTTTAAACTTGCTCAGAATGACAGCTCATAAATTCTTTTTACAAAAATTTTATTCCATGTTTTGGTCCATCCACAGCAGCTGGGAACTAAAATGTCCAAAAGCTATCAAACAGAAACATGTAAATGGATCACCAGTAAATCATCCCATTCAATGATGTTATGATTCCATCCCAGCAACTCAATCTTGAAATCTTGAACTCTTTTTATATTTTTTTTATTTATTTATTTTTTTTTTTTTTGTATTCATGACCTACTGGCATAGGTACTAATTCTTCCATTAATAATCGTTTTTATTTACTTACTTCCATAAAAATACAGGCAGTTTTGCAGGCTTTAACCCTTTCATCCATGAGTTTATGAATCTTTCATATTTGAATTTGTACATGTCCATTTTTTGTACAAAGGGGGGTTTAGTAAATGATCATTAACAAGATGGTAAGCAGTGTAGATTATGATGAGATCACTCATTATGAGCAATCTCATCTTGATCTACACTATTTGCACAAATATCCATACCAATGTACAGGGTTGAAAGGGTTAATTAGCTTTCTACTACATGTATCTATTCCAGCTACATAATTTCATAAATTACCGTAGCAAATTTTGACACCTGAGAAAAACATGAAAATGAAAATTTTATTAACAAGAAAGCAGTGCTAATTAGATATTCCCTGCAAGGACAAAAATGTAATGGACAAACAGATGGACATACAGACAGACATGAAAAAGGTATACCACCACACAAACACTGATTGCGGGTGAGAGGGTGGCGGCAATAAATACCTAACAGGTGAATATGAGTCACATTCCATTGGTGAAACAGTAAAAGTTAAACTGAATTTAATTCTATTAACCTTAGCTGTCTGGAAATATTTAAAAGTATGCAAGGAAAAGTGAACCACTGCATCATTAAAATGGTTCTGTAGAATTACCACCATGTCAGGCAGACCTAGTCTCTGGTAGTGCAGTAATAACCCTAAATAATGGGACAGGGAGGCATATGCAAACAGTTTAGACCCAGATCAGATGCTGCAGAATGAGGCACCTGATCAGGGTCTGTAGTTTGCAATTCATCCAGCAATAGTTTAATCAAATCAGCAGACAGTAAAATGGACTCTTTCCAATTTTAGGACAATTATGGTAGGTAAGGTGTCACAATACTTATGGTATATAACAATATGGTAATATTATTTCAACTTTACCTTTAACTTCCGCAAGTCCTGTGATCTGCAGTCCTTTGTATCCTCATTACAAAAACATGCCTCCTCAAATATATTGAGAATTTCATCACCAAAAAATGAAAACTTTCAGATGAAAATTTTTGTAGTTTTCATTATTTCTGCTCAAAAAATAGATAGTGGGTATTCATTAGAATGGCCTCAGTGAGGTGGTTCTAATGAGTACCAAAATCTATGTTTTTGAGCAGAAAGAAGAACATTAATGTATACCCCTGTAAACACCAGTTTTACCGTATAAAAGAGGGGTTTAAGGGGATCAAAACTATATAGGCGTGTTTTCGTGATGTCTTTATTTGATGAGACTGCTTTTAGATGAGGAGACACCAAAGGAGTGCCGCATACATGTACTCTGACTAGTGAATGCACCTAAGTGAATGCTTGTATGTAGACAAAAGCATGAAAAAGCCTATGTTAATTGATATATACCTGCCATTCTGTCTTTTATAAACAAAGTTTCTTATCTCAGACTTGGTGTCTCTCTGTGGATGCCAGAGTCAACTTCCAGTAAAGAAAACCAAGGGATTTTGATCTATCAGTTCAGTTCAGTTTTCAGATTTTTAACGCTGCCAGGCAACTGAGTCACACAGACGCAGTGCCAGATAAATCTGGATTAGTTTTACTGGACTACTGGGTTGGCTTGAAACGGTCCCTAATTTATAACTGGGTCACCTCGCCCAGACACGGAGTCCGTGCACGTCCAGACCTCATGCGAGAGTAGTAGTCCAGCCTGTAAGTTGCAGAATTTTGCATATCGGTGGAAAAGTATGAGCTTTTAATCTCGTACCTAATGCGTGATCTATCAATTTGCCTGTCTTCTTTATATGACTTGATAACATTTGATCATTATGTCCTTACGCTGTACAGGTAACATTTGATCATTATGTCCTTACGCTGTACAGGTAACATTTGATCATTATGTCCTTACGGTGTACAGGTAACATTTGATCATTATGTCCTTACGCTGTACAGGTAACATTTGATCATTATGTCCTTACGCTGTACAGGTAACATTTGATCATTATGTCCTTACGGTGTACAGGTAACATTTGATCATTATGTCCTTACGGTGTACAGGTAACATTTGATCATTATGTCCTTACGCTGTACAGGTAACATTTGATCATTATGTCCTTACGCTGTACAGGTAACATTTGATCATTATGTCCTTACGCTGTACAGGTAACATTTGATCATTATGTCCTTACGGTGTACAGGTAACATTTGATCATTATGTCCTTACGCTGTACAGGTAACATTTGATCATTATGTCCTTACGCTGTACAGGTAACATTTGATCATTATGTCCTTACGCTGTACAGGTAACATTTGATCATTATGTCCTTACGCTGTACAGGTAACATTTGATCATTATGTCCTTACGCTGTACAGGTAACATTTGATCATTATGTCCTTACGCTGTACAGGTAACATTTGATCATTATGTCCTTACGCTGTACAGGTAACATTTGATCATTATGTCCTTACGCTGTACAGGTAACATTTGATCATTATGTCCTTACGCTGTACAGGTAACATTTGATCATTATGTCCTTACGCTGTACAGGTAACATTTGATCATTATGTCCTTACGCTGTACAGGTAACATTTGATCATTATGTCCTTACGCTGTACAGGTAACATTTGATCATTATGTCCTTACGCTGTACAGGTAACATTTGATCATTATGTCCTTACGCTGTACAGGTAACATTTGATCATTATGTCCTTACGCTGTACAGGTAACATTTGATCATTATGTCCTTACGCTGTACAGGTAACATTTGATCATTATGTCCTTAAGCTGTACAGGTAACATTTGATCATTATGTCCTTACGCTGTACAGGTAACATTTGATCATTATGTCCTTACGCTGTACAGGTAACATTTGATCATTATGTCCTTACGCTGTACAGGTAACATTTGATCATTATGTCCTTACGCTGTACAGGTAACATTTGATCATTATGTCCTTACGCTGTACAGGTAACATTTGATCATTATGTCCTTACGCTGTACAGGTAACATTTGATCATTATGTCCTTACGCTGTACAGGTAACATTTGATCATTATGTCCTTACGCTGTACAGGTAACACTTGATCATTATGTCCTTACGCTGTACAGGTAACATTTGATCATTATGTCCTTACGCTGTACAGGTAACATTTGATCATTATGTCCTTACGCTGTACAGGTAAATGCAAGCAAAAAAAAAAAAAAAAAAAATGCGGCTAAATTTAGATTTTAGCAATCTGAAACAAGAGGCCCACGGGCCACGGTTCACTCACCTGAGTGACATAGCCACTGCAGACATGCAGATGTTATGCAACATTTTTCCAATCCTATCAACTAATGAAAATATCATCATTTGAGCAGTTCTTAGTTTTGAAGAAGAATATATGGGCCTGACAGTCAATGGAGCATGATCATTTGAATAAACTATCAATCACATTTCAACAGAAGGATCAATGTGAAATTTGGTGGAAATTGGCTAAGTGGTTTCTGAAGAATCATGATTTTATACATGTAAACAGCACAGTGGCAGGGAACTATTATAAATATAAACCAGATGATGGCCATCTTAGATTTCCAATCAGAACAATTTTAACTACTGTTGATCTACAAGTCACTTTGATACTTTCAATATAAATGTATATGGCCCATACAAATGGGGAAGTAAATTTGACCTTGGAAGTAAAAAGGTCAAATTAATGTTAACACAGAACCATCATTTGAGCAATTTGGGTAGATCTCCTGTCCCCCATAATTTGTGCAAAGATTAAGACCCAGGGCTTATTTGGTTATGGAGAAGAAGATTTTTAAAGGTTTTTACCATATATGGGCATGGCAGCCATTTTGATCAATGGACCATACCCATTTTAGCAATCTTTCTTTCTCCTGCCCACGGAGGCTCCGCATGAAATTTGAGCAACACTGGCCTGGAGGCTTCAGAGGAAAAGCCATTTGAAATTATCAACATTTTTTCCATACAAATGTATGGGGCCCATACAAATGCATACAGAAGCAAACTTGACCTCGTGGTAAAAAGGTTAAATGTCAATGTATGACAATTATTTTGGCAACTTTGGTAGACCGCCTGTTCCAGATGATATATGCAAAGATTCAGCCACAAGCCATCTTCGGTTTTGGAGAATAAGATTTTTAAATGTTT
Organism: Anodontia alba; assembly: GCA_964016985.1. NCBI lineage: Eukaryota > Metazoa > Mollusca > Bivalvia > Lucinida > Lucinidae > Anodontia > Anodontia alba. Next base: position 45,589,408 of record OZ024835.1, on the reverse strand, counting down.
TTTTCCCATACAAATGCATAAGGAAGCAAACTTGACCTTGCCGTAAAAAGGTCAAATGTCAATGTGTGACCATTATTTTAGCAACTTTGGTAGACCCCCTGTCCCCGATGATTTATGCAAACATTCAGCCCCAAAGCATCCTCGGTTCTAGAGATGAAGATTTTTAAAGGTTTTTACCATATATGGGCATGGCGACCATCTAGGTCAACGAACTGTGACCATTTTAGCAATCTTTTGTTCCCCCTAACTAAGGAGGCTCCATATGAAATTTGAGCAAAATTGGCCCAGAGGCTCCAGAGGAGAAGTTGTTTGAAATTCTGAACATTTCCCATACAAATGCATAAGGAAGCAAAATTGACCTTACCGTAAAAAGGTCAAATGCCAATGTACAATCATTATTTTAGCAATTATGGTAGCCCTCCTGTTCCCGATGATATATGCAAAGATTCAGCCATAAGGCATGCTCGGTTTTGGAGAAGAAGATTTTTAAGGTCAAACGTCAACGTACGACAATTCTTTTAGCAATTTTGGTAGACCTCCAGTCCCCGATGATTCCTGCAAAGGTTCAGCCCCAAGGCATTCTCGGTTCTGAAGGAGAAGATTTTTAAAGGTTTTTACCATATATGTGCGTGGCGGCCATCTTGGTCAACGGACCGCAACCATTTTAGCAATTTTTTAGCAGTTTTTCGTTCCCCCACCCTAAGGAGGCTTCATATGAAATTTGAGTAAAATTGGCTCAGTGGCTTCAGAGGAGAAGTCATTTGAAAATGTTAATGGACAGACGCACGCACAGACGGATGCACAGACGGACGAAAAGTGATCACAATAGCTCATCCTGAGCAGAGCTCAGGTGAGCTAAAAAAAAGACCTGAATGTCGTCTTTGACATGATCTAGGTGATCTGTGACTGCTGATAAGTCATTTTATTTTATTTGTCATGGGAGAAGGACTAATTAATCATAGCTCTAGCAATGAAGAGTATCCAGATTATGAGATATATATTTGGCTAATTTCTCAGAAAACATATGTTATGAGTATTCATTAGAAGTGTCTCACCAAGGTGCTCCTAATAAATACCCACAATATTAATATATGTTTTCTCTGAGAAATAAGAAAAAAAAAAAACGTCAATTTTCTGGCAAGTAAATCTTTGTTGGATGTGTGGAATTTAACAATTTACTTGTTCATGGGCAAGCAATAAAATTTGGTAAGTACACAACCCTGGTTTATTCCATTGAGCAAACACCTGTACACTCATGCTTTACTCCAGGGAAGACAAAAAGATATTCCTGGCATTATTACTAGAGAGAAGGGTTTGATGAAATATTTATAGAATAAAGCCTATTAATGCTGTTCCAGTGAGTAAAGCCATGGCTAATCACCTGCAGCCACTTCATTTCATAAAAGTGTGAATTCTCTATTACATATAAAAAGGTAACAGTATTATCATGATGTGACTCTAATGAATAAGTATGATATCTTTCATTTGGGCCAATTATGTTAGATGTACACCAATTGCCTAAACAAGCATGCCACAGGAAAACATCAATTTGTAACAATGTGACATGAGGCAGAACAGTCATGTCCACTGAGCACCTAAATTACAGACTGAGCTTTGTTTGTGTTGAGGTTTTACGGCCCAGTCAACCCAATGGGGTCATGTCCAGCGCGGTCAGTTTACCTAACCACACGTTTACTGGGCAGGCTTAGTCCTCTAAGCGGTTAACCAGTATTGTGCATATTCTTTGGCCAGAAACTGACAACTGCCCTTCTTGGATCAGCGGAAGGGAGAGAATGACCATAGAAAATATTTCATGATCAATCTCCACGAAAGAATGTTGCTGACCTCGGCGGCGGTTGAACCCACGACCTCCTGGTCTCCAGTCGGACGGTGCAGTAGTAGCATAAATTCTCCCAATCAATCCTTTGAAATGGCAGTCTTCTTAATACTGTAGTTAATATTACCTATTCCTGTCAACAACTCTACTCCTACTGGTGTGTGCCTTGACCCACGGTACATGTACAATCAGGGCATCTTTCTAATTCTTTTATAATTTTCAGTATGTTGAGAACTAGCCAGAGTTACACAGTTGATCATTGACTTTGCAAAACTGACTGATTATTGACTAAAAGCTAACTTATATAATAAATACATGTACATCCATTCTTATTTTGGCCCTCTTTCAGGCACTTGTTCATAGTTCCAGTTAAGAAGGGGTATTCACATATTTTTTTTTTCTATTTCTCCATGAAAATATAATGATATGGGTACTTCTTAGAACTACCTTAGTGAGGCACTTCTGATGAGTACCCACAACATGTTTTCATGGAAAAATAAGAACACTATCAGTATTTTTTCTTTACAAAAAAGAGCCTTGTCTGGAGATCTATGCTTATTTCAGGCATTTTTTATCAACTGTCTTTGCCTTTTACCTCCACAAATCTAAAATGATCCAAATAGACAGCTTCAATAGTGTTTCATCTTTTACAATTGCCTACTAAAATAAGAGAGAAAATAATATGTTCCTAAAATGAGAATTTTCTGATTTGTGGACCATAAAAATTCTTTCTGATCATCAGTCACAAGAGGTAAAGATGACTGATGATCTACTAAATTTGATCATCGTAACACAACTACTGTGGTGTAAGTGCAGACATCTAGCATGCATATTTATCTGAGTCTCTATACACCTGGGATGTTGATGGGTGAGCCTGGAAGGATGAATGAAATTACTTCTATCCAGTACCAGCTGGATCAATTGGTTACGATCTACAGGAAACTCAAGCATATCTCCAACAATGCAAAATACAGCTTCCAGTGCAGGTCAGCTTGTAGATTCCAACACAGGACAATCTAACAGATAATGGGCAGATATCTGATCAGCTAGACGACACAGCTGGCAGGTAATGTCAAAAGTACTGTGGTTGAATGAGGCCCTGTTCTCTTGTAGTAGCCTTGAGTCATTGGTTTTGTCTTAGTTATACCATGGTTCTTGCACATGCGAGTGCATTTTGGCACATACACTGTACATGTGCAGAACTAAGGTATAACTGATTTATCACATTTTCATGCATGTAGGTCATCTACTAATGCAAGATATTTCATGCTGAATGTTGGGAATTTAAGCTACTATATGATAAGACACACTTAAGCAATATTTGGCAGTTTGTTCATTTCTCCAGAAGCACACAGTATTGTTTCAGTATGCAAGATAGTTCTGGACTACTAGTACATTATTTAACATCATTAAAATATTCCTGTTTCAACTCACAGTCTTGAGAAAAAATCAAAATGAAAACAAACATGATGGTTTTCATTTGGGTTTACAGTTATATGAAATGACGCATCAAATCAATTTTCATGTTTTCGAAAAACTGGAGAACTTGTTTAGTAATATGCGGATTATTTCAATAATCCTAAAAGCATCAGTGATGTTGAAAATATTACCAAACTGGAAGACTGGTCTTTCTGTTATTTTTGTTTGTCTCTCTAAATACATGTAGTACCTGTTTAGAAAATGGCCACCGTTAGTATTAACTTTAATGGGTAGGGTAATTGAGGCACTTATATTTCATTTTTTGCTGAAGGCAATCATGAAGTATAATTTTAGTTGAAAATGTTCTTAAGATAATCTATTTGGCCAGCAAAATTAATATGATATTTATTTTTGGGATCCAACATTTAAACAGATAACTACTTGCCGATGTGTTCTTTGTCAGTATGCTGAATACTCTCATATAAGACACAGCATAATTTTGACAAATAATATTCAGTTTTTAACAGCATTCCAAGTTCCAACTATGTGACAAGCACTATGTCATCTGCCATTGGTAATGTCTCACAGAGGAACATGGCCTAATTCATATTCTATTATCGAACTAATTTAAGTTGTTTTTCAAATGATAATGTGCTGTATGTACTAAACAGAAACACGATTAAAATCACCCAGAACCTGTCGGTCTTTAACACAGAGTACGTTCTAGGCTCGTACCTAATGGAAGGCAGAAAGTTGTTGTTTACGTTTATCAGACAGTAAAACTGCTGACTTCTTTTCAGAAAAATAAAGCATTTGCGTTCATCAAAAATTTCTTTTCAGAAAAGATTCTCACTGAGTGATCATTCAAATGTCATAACCACAAATATTAACACATATTTTGACTATATACTAGCTAAAACTAGGCGTTAAAATGGTCACCATAAAGCAAAATTATGGTTGCGCGCGTGCCTGCTGATATCGGAAAAATACCGTTGAAACGGTTGCATTTGTCTTAGGAAAAGCAGTCAGATTGCTTCCAAAAGCTATATTTTTAAACGCTAGATAAAATTTACGTGTGAATATTGACCAAACGGTGTGTATTGTCCAAGTAAAGTTTGGCTAGAATCAATTAGGATCAACAGAACCGGAAATGTTTTTGCCATCCAAAATTACTGGTCACGTGACATAATATTGTTATCAAATGGTCAGTAGCCTGGATGAAAACAATAACATTAGCTATATTCGACTGGGATGTTCATCTTCATTAATTGCCTCCCTCAATACTTGAGTATTGTCGCAATGTTTCATGAAATGTCCGTGAAATTTTCTGCAGGAGTATGATATCTTCTTGTAACAGCCAGTCACATGGTCCAATCAAATTTGAGTTATTTTTTAAGTTCATAAGAGATTGTGAAGCATGATTGACTTCGATGAAATGCCGAACCTTCCATGCATTACGATCGTTTAAGAACTTGAAAAATAACTCAAATTTGATTGGACCATGTGACCAGCTGTTACAAGAATATATCACACTCCTCCACAAAATTTCACAGAAACTTACCAGTCGAAAATGCTTAATAAAAAGGTCTGTATGTAAACACCTACCTCAACCAGCCGAGGGAGCACGATGATAAATGACAAAGAAAATGTGGTTACATTTATGATAATGCAATACCTACCTGTCACCACTTGAAATGTCATGGCCTGGTCCTAAGCATGCACTGCATCTCCTGGAACTACGCGGCTTTCTTGGTGATGGCAGGAACGTTTCTGTTGCTCTGGGAGAAGAGATGACAACCTCTTCTTCGTCCGCCATGTTTCTGTCATGTGACTGCGATTTCGAGAAGACTGCTTCCATGCTATTACTGCAGAAATTCCTAAAAACGGAAAAGGAAAATGCAATCGTTTTATAACCCGACCAATACACGTTAAGGTAGTCTAAAACATTTTGTCTGTGATTTTGGAGCGGGGGGAGTGTATTTGGGTGGAGTTGGGGGAGCGGGGTGGAGAGTGGTAGGTTTAAACCCCTTTCCTACCGGGTTTCCTACCACCTAAAAATATACATGTATGTCCACACGAAAAGAAAAAAAGAAAACTGAACTTTGTCAAAAGCTAAATAATAGACCCCATTTCAGAAAGGAGTTTGTTATGCAGGAATGCAATCAGGACGTCATAAAAGTTGTTTCTCTTGTAAAATGACCGAAATCTATGCAGTTCCCTGTTTCAGCCCTTTTTGTCTTTCTTTTTTCTTTTTCCATATCTAAGTAGATGAAGTGTCTTCCTTGTTTTATCGCATAATAATCAAAATACCTGATATGATATACGTTACCATTTGAGCCAAAGAACGTTCTTTCGGACATGTGTGCCCAGCGAATACCGAGATCAGCCTGCACATTCGCGCAGTCTGATCAGAATCTTCACTGAGCACATTTTGGATAGCCACTGAAGGATGTAATGTTTCTTCATGTGGACAACGAAGATTCGGATAGGACTGAATGGATACGAAAGCTGGTTTGTTTTCGTTGTGTACACATGTCCGAAGGTACATTTTCCATTACGAAAACACGCCTATTCAAATATATAAAAAATTTCACCTCCAAAAACTGAAATTTTTCAGAAAAAAAAATCTGATATTTTTCATATTTCTGCTCAAAACATAGATTGTGAGTACTCGTTAGAACCGCCTCGACGAGGCGGTTCTAACGAGTACCCACAATCTATGTTTTGGGCAGAAATAAGAAAAATATTGTATACCCCTGTAAACCAGTTTTACTATATAAAAGTGGGGTTTAAGGGGGTCAAAATTTATAGGCATGTTTTCGTGATGCTGATGTTAAGGCCCATACAGTTTAATAGCTAAGACAGTTAAACAGAAATGTAATGCAGTACTGGTATACTAACCATCCCATAGACTTGAACACGGAGAGAGAGAGAGAGAGTGAGAAAGAGACAAATAGATAGATAGACAGCACCTGTACCCAGTGTACCATTTAATATAGCTCTATAATACAACTGCTCGTGACAGTGCTGTAGAACGCATTCAGACATCCTGCTATGAAGTGCCAGCTTCCTCGTTGTTAATGCTTAGCACTCTGGGTAAAATTTTCAGCAGACGACATTTTAAAATATGTTTCTTATTTTTTCCCAAACAAAAGGATTTGACATTTCATGCAAATTTGGAGACAATTTGCATGAAATGTCAGATCCTGTTTTCTGGAAAAAAATAAGAAAAATATTATCAATTTGCCGTCTGCTGAAAATGCCCAGAGAGTGGTAAAGGTTAAGGACAACGTCATTGCGACCTCGTCTCGACTTCGTGACACCGTCGAAATGACTTTGTGTGTTTGCTGGGTTAGCACAACCAGAACTTGAGAAACTAACTCTGACAAAAAAAAAAACAAAAAAAAACGCACTTAGCCTTTACTTACCACTCTCTGGACTAATGCTGCAGACGACAAATTGAAGATTTTTTTTTCTCTTATTATTCCAGAAAATAGACTCGTCTGCTGATATATATATATATATATATATATATATATATATATATATATATATATATATATATATATATATATATATATATATATATATATATATATATATATATATATATATATATATATATATATATATATATATATATATATATATATATATATGCCCTTAACAGGCTCACGGAACTTAGCACTCTGGATAAACTTTTTCAGCAGACGACTTTTTGAAATATTTTTCGTATTTTTCCCGAAAAAAAACAACAGATTTTGACATTTCATGCATCCAGTGGATACATTTCGAATTAAATGTCTAAACCAGTTTTCTGGGAAAATAAGAAAAAAAAATAACATTAATTAACATTAATGTGTCTTCTGCTGAGTTTACCCAGAGGTGAAAAAAATGTTCAATTTCTTTCAGCATTTGTTTTAATATCTAATATTTTACAATTGCTCACAAGATATTTTAATATCCATCCATATTTTTATATTCTATGAATTTTATAGCATTCTCTTTGCTTCTCAATGCATAGTAAGTGATTGCCGAAAAGAACCAAAACAAAAAAAACGTGATATGCCAAGTGTCAATTGTCGAAATCTCAACATCTCAAACAATTCTAGATACGAGCCGCAGGGTCAAAAACGTACCTTCTGATATGTGCGCAAAATGAAGATTCAAATCAGCCTGCGCATTTATTGTCTGCTTGAAGAAACTTTGCATCTGTAGCTATCCTAAATATGCCCACTGAAGATTCCAATCAGACTGTGCGAATGTACAGGCTGGCCTGAGTCTTCACTGGGAGCATGTGTCCGATTGTGTACGTTCTCTGACGTTGCGACTCATACCGATAATGTACAACTGTAATTTGCAATAAATAATTGCGGCCTGGAAGATTTGCATTATAATAAAAAGGCCAGACTCGAAACCTTATAATTTTCAGGGACAAGTTCAGTGGGGGAATGGGTGAGGGGTAGCGTCGACTGACCCCACCCCATCCCTTTTGTCTTAAAATTTCATTTTCATATGAAACGGATAAATTTATCAAATCTAAGCCCTTAACCTGGATACGTCACTGAGTTTCTGGTAAACTGTCTCGCCAAATGCATATTACCTGATTTCCAGTTAATCTGTTAATGAGGTTCAAATAACAGCATTTTTTTTAAATAATGTATTTTATTCTTCGCGTATAGAAACTCATATTTACTCAAATATAGCAGGGCAGGATCCTGGAATAATAAATAGGGGTGGGTGGTGGTGGTGGCGGTGGAGTGGGGGGTGGGGGCAAAAGAGGTGTCGATCTGAACAAATTACCATGCCTGAGCAAACAGTTTAGACCCAGATCAGACGCCACATAACGCACTCATTCTGTAATTGAGTCACGTGAACAGACAGTAAAATGGACTTGTTGAAACTTTAGAAGTACCTCGGACCTAATAATGTGTATTGGGTCCAAGGAAGTACAATGTATCAGGTAAAGAGTAAAGTGAGAGAGTATTTATAAGGGTAAATAAAGTATAAAAACAATTAACAAATTCAGAATTTCTGAAAATGAAATTTTAAGTCAAACGGGGCTCTACTGAGCCTCAAACACACACACTCCCTTACTCGCTCTTGATCCGTCCCGGTACAGTTAAATTCCGCTATTGAGACCACTCGAAATTATAACCACTCTGCTATAAAGAGCTGCTTTTGGCAGTCCAAACTGTTTATTCCGTATCCATTATTAAGACCACCAAGATCATATAAGACCACTTTTAGGCAGTCACAAAAGTGATCTCAAAGGCAGTATTTGACTGTTTTACTGTACATAGGGTTGTGCGAGAGAGGGAAGGACAGATGAAGTATACTGGCAAATCAATGTTTACAAAGGTTATTTTTTTTTTAATATTGTTTGGCTTTTAACAGTTGACTGGAAAATATCCATTTTGCGTGTTTGGGCTTTTTGGCTTTTTACACTTAACTGTAAATATTAAATGAACGTTTATTATAGCTGTTTATAGTTGACTGAAAATAGACATTTTGCGTGTTTTGTCTATTTACACTTAAATGTCAATAGTAAATTAACGTTTATTGGCCATTTATAGTTGACTGTAAATGACGCCTGCCGTAAGTTTTCGAATAATAATAATAATAATAATAATAACATTGTGTTACGTACGCGGACGTTCTATTTAGTATCCAATTGGATTCAAGCTACAGCAGATTTTATTCACGCGTATATAGCTTCAATTTTCCATCACAGTTTAACTGTAACACACCGACGCACACAAGTATTTAGATTCAGATGAGAATGAGAAAGAACTTCTGAACAGTTATATGTCCTTTTTTAACCTTTAATCACTCTCTGGGCTAATTCAGCACACGACAAATTGATGACAATTTCTATATTTTTGTTCTCCAGAAAACCGGATTTGACATTCCATGCAAACTGTTTCCAATGGAGGAAGTTTGCATATGGTCGAATCCTGTTTTCTGAAGAAAAAAAAAACAACAAGAAATATACATCAGAATGTTGTCTGCTGAAAGTTTTATCGAACATGCTTAGCGCGTTAACATGGAACAACACGGGCAGTGTGCAAATATATGAAAGACGTGCGCAGACAAGAAATATACAGCTGAAAGTTTTATCGAACATGCTTAGCGTTAACATAGAACGACACGGGCAGTGTGCAAATCATATGCAAGACGTGCGCAGATCATAAGAAACGTGGGCAGATAAGATACAAAACTGATGTCGCCTTTAACGCTTAGCATGCTGGGTAATAATTGCAGCAGACGACATTTTGAAATGCTTTTCTTATTTTTTTTTCCAAGAAAATAGGCGTTGACAGTAGTATAGGGTGCCCATAGTGGCACACTATACTACTGTTGACCTTTCAAGTAAATTGTCTCCTAATTTGCTTATATTATACCTAGGATGCTATGCGTTAAAAGTGATCTTGACTCACAAGATACCCTATATACTCTAAATATTCGGCAAGACACGCTTGAGCAAACAGTGTAGACCAAGATAAGATACCACACTCTACACTGTTTACTACTCATTCAGGAGATTTAAACACATCAAAAGGTAGTATTATGGACATGTTAAAATTTTAGAACACGTAATGAGGTTGGGCGTTCGAAACTTTAGGGTAAATATACTGTACCCCGTAAAATAAGTCTCTTTATCGCACACCTCGTCCATATATACTGAAAGGAAAAAGAAACGCAGGGTAAATTTTATTCCTAAATTTCATTCAAGTTTGAAAAAAATTGTTAAATATTTTACTATGATTACAAAACGGTACATGTATGGAACGAAAGTTCCAAATTTCATTGGTTTGTGATCAACAAGTCTTGAGTTATTGAAGTTCATAGGTAGCTACCCCCCAAATCTTGAAATCTAAATCAAACTGAAAATCAATTAATATCGGGTGTCCCCCCCCCCCCCCCCCTCCCCCCCAATTGCTGCCGTTGCTGCCCTAATTCTCTTTTGGATAGAGTTAACCAAAGCATTGACAGTTCGCATTGGGATGTTATTCCATTCATCGATCAACGCATTCCTTAGTTATGCGAGAGTTGCGGGGGGATTTCGGCGCTTCCTAACCCTTCTGTCCAGCTCATCCCACATGTGCTCTATTGGGGTCAAATCTGGACTGTACGGTGGCCATGCTAGTGGTGCGATGTTATTGTTTGCCAGGAAATCTTGACAAACTCGGGCAACATGTGGTCGGGAATTGTCCTGCTGCAGAATCAGATTACGTTGTTGCACAAGCGGGACTGCAACAGGACGCAAGATCTCATCCCTATACCTTACTGCGGTCATATTGCCCGCAACAATAATCAACTGTGATTTTATCCCGTGATCAATGCCTCCCCAGACCATAACGGAGCCACCCCCAAACCGATCCCGTTCGACAACACAGGCGTCGGCAAAGCGTTCTCCGCGACGTCGGTACACACGACGTCGACCATCTGCGCGATAGAGAGTGAACCTAGACTCGTCCGTAAAAAGAACTCGTCTCCACTGCCTCATCGGAAATAGCCTGGGCGCATGCGCCGTCAACCACGCCATACGACGCAACCTACGTGCCTGGGTCAGAGGCAGACCAACGTATGGACGACGAGCTCGAAGACCAATCTCACGCAATCGACTTCCAACAGTCTTCGGAGAAATTTGTCGATTCTGCGTACCTACTGTATTAAGGGCAGTTTCGGTAGCAGTGAGATGACGATTCCGCAAATGTGCCAGACGGATTGTCCTGTCTTGACGTCGCGACGTCACGCGTGGACGCCCAGACCGCGGTCGGTCTGCTAAATGCCCTGTCTCCCTTAAACGTCTAACAAGACGTTCAATTGTTGAGACGTTAACCCCAAAATGATTGGCAACTTGCTGTTGCCTCTGACCCTGCATCAGCAACGCAATTGCCCTACCCCTCTGAACATCAGTCAATCGTACCATGATTGAAAAAAAGTTCAAAGTAGCGTAAAAATGAAAGGAAAAATCGGTAAAAGAATCGAAGAGCGTTGTGTATCGTTGAAGTGTACCAAATGGTGTGAGGAAATCTTGTGCTGAAGGTTTAAACATGCTTGTTTTGCACGAAATTTTGGCTTTCCGTATTGTCCGTGCAATGCACTGTGTAGTGCACGGTTGAATGATTTCACACACTGGGTAGATAGCACATCGACCAAAGACTCGTATACCCGCGGTTCACATTCACAGGACAATCTGTAAAAGTGAATGGCTATAGTAAACACCGTAAAAAATGGTTAAATTAAGAAGGAAAAAACTCTACCCTGCGTTTCGTTTTCCTTTCAGTATAGATAGAGTTGTATGTCCATACATATGTCCATAAGTAATTTACTTGGTTCACTGTTAAATGATAATTTAAAGATAAACATACAAACAATCAAGATGTTGTGATAGATTGATCCACAAACCGAGAAAATGATTCAGATCAGCCTGCGTATATGTGCAGTCTGATCATAGTGTTTGCAGGGAACCCTTAGAAAAACCAAAGATCTATTTTTAAACTATTATTTTTTTTTATACTTTTAGGCGGACAAGCGATGACTCTTATCAACACACGCTAGTCTGATGCTTTGCTGGGCGCACTTTCGAAAGGTACATTTTCTCATGTGGTGGCTCAAATACACAAACAAGTATGAGATTTGTGATAAGTACCATTTGTGTTGTCGGTTATCGCCTTAGAACACCAGTGTAGGTCTGTTGCGAGAAATGGATACAGATGTAGCTGAACGAGCATGTTTTGAATTATTTATCAGATCAATTAACCTATTTATGCTTATAGGACTCTTTTACCTCTTTCTGCGAACAAATTCATTTACAATCTAAGGGTGTCTTTTTTTTTACCGTTAACATTTATTAAAGAAAATCCTGTATTTAATGCAAACAGTGCAGTCCCTGACCAGACGCCGCGCTATGCGGCGTCTGATATGGGTCTGCACTGTTTGCTAATGTCCCTTTTATGGGACTCTAGGCATAAATGGGTCAGTCACGCTTAGTCACTAGATGAAAAGTTAGTGATACATTTTACCCAGAAAAAAAAATGTAACTATAGTCATTTCATTCAATTTTTCCACAGTCCTGAGACAATATGCATGAAGAGTCAAAGTCTATTTTATGGAAAAAGTAAGAAAACTGTTAAAAAATGCCGTCTGGTGAAATTTTATCCAGAGTACTAAAAGTTCAAAATACATTTTAGGCTAATTACTGTCATACTGAAAATGTCACATCCATACTCTCGATTTAAGGGTGATCTCTGGCGAACTGATACGTTTTCAAGGGAGGCTACTATGTCAAATTTGTTACGGTCTCTCCTGAAAAGGGCCTACTCTTAAAGGAAATAATTTGCTCTCATTGAGAGTAAATGCTTTTGAGAGCAGACCACTTTTCAGAAGGAGATTGGTGTGCAGGAAATCAAACTGGAAGTTACAAGTTATCTCCCTTGTAAAAATGGCGGACAAATCTACCATGTGTATCTAGTCTATTAAATCATTTTATTTTTGTCGTCATTCGCTATGTTTTTGGGTTTGTCCTACAATGTTTAGCATTATGTTGCTCAATAAAAATACATCCGGGCTCATAACGTATTTAAGACAAATGCAGACAGAGTAAAATATTTTTACAATGCCCACAATATCTAACAAACTATGAAAAAAATAATCATGATGATTAACAACTTACCTTTCCAGTTATTCATCTTTCAACATTTCTGAATATGTGTACAGCGTCGATTGTGTGTAGAGACATCGGTAACACAGAATAACAATTAAAATATGGTCGTACAGTCATCGGTATTCGTAATTTCTTCGGTGTATTTACGACTCTATGGAACATCTAAAGGCCAAACGTTTTAGCATGTAGATCTGTGTCATAATGCATAAAATACTCTTCCGTTTGATCTCTATCGTTATTGTTTTAAAGATATTTGAATGTTCTGTTTAACACTTGTGTTATTCTGCTTTTTCAGCATGAGAAAAGGATAACTTATTGCACATGCAAATGTCGGAGACCCGGATCACCCTACATATTCGTGTACTAATCAAAGACTTCGCTGCCTGCACACAGGATCATTGGATACATTACACTCTCTCACAATGTGCAAAAATAAATGATCCGCGTCATGGGAAAAGAGTCGTTATAGCATACGCGAACAGCAAAGGTTCAAACGAGCCTGCATATCCACGCAGTCTCTCCGGAACCTATGCTGTCTGCTCACGTAAGCGGTAAGCAATGTTGAAACTTCAGCCAAAGAATTAGACATGTGGCCTTGCTAAGGGTCCACCGGGCATGCGCACTGAACGATTGATTCAGCGGAAAGTTCGAAGAGCCTTTTTCTCGTTACTCGGCTTATTAATGATTACTTGACTATATGTCCTTGTTTTCTGACAGATAAAGTGTTTGATAAAGGAGCTTGTTACATGTATCAGATTGTGTAATCCTAACCAGACACTTTGAGAAACACAACATTTTATATGACCTGCAGCACTACCAGGAATTATCGTACTACAGGAACTGTCACTCAGGTTATTGATATTCCATTTTAGATAGGTTTCGGTTAATTCCCTTTGACCGGTCGTCTCACCTGTGTAGCTGGTGTGTAATCAGCTCAGTGTCACACACACCTACAGTATTACTACAATTCAGATTAAATCATGTATGGATGCACTTTAGAATCTTGGACCCAATATACACTGGACTAGGTCCGAGTTAGAATGAATGAATGAATGAATGAATGAATGAATGAATGAATGAATGAATGAATGAATGAATGAATGAATGAATATCAGCAGATTATTCAGTATGATTTTCAAAAGAATATCAATAGTTTAACCTAAGAATTAATTAACAATGATAATAACAAAATATTAATTAATTGATTAAAATCAATTATTATTATTATTATTATTATTATTATTTCAAATTAAATAAAAAGTGTTGTATTTAGTTATAGATAATTCAATATGATTTTTAAACGAATTTCAATAGTTTAACCTAAGAAAACAAAAGTAATTAATAAATTAAAAAAGTGTTATATTTAATGAATGGTAATTCATTAAGATTTTAAAATGAAGAACAATAATTAATCTAAGAAAACAATGAGTTAATTAATTATGGTTGTATTTAATTACTGATGATAGTTCGGTACAATTTATGAAAGAAAAACGATCATTTCACCTGGAGAAAACAAATGGGAAAATTTAATTAAATATAAGTAATTTGAAAAAAACATGAATGAATGAATAAAAAAAAACAAAAAACAAAACATTACTTTATGATAACCATTAACTAAAGAAAGAAAGAAAGAAGCCTATGGATAATGAATACAGGAGAAAGACCTATGTCATCCACTTCTTAACATCATAGGACAGTCAGCGTACCTCCGTTATTAAGTTATCTTGTTGTAACAATACAAACGAAAGAAAGAAAGAAAGAAAGAAAGAAAGAAAGAAAGAAAGAAAGAAGCATATGGATAATGAATACAGGGGAAAGGCCTATGTCATCCACTTCTTAACCTCAAAGGGCAGTCTTCATACCTCCGTTATGAAGTTAGGTTATCCTTAGACATTTGTTAGTACAGTAATTAAAGATACCTACTCTTTCAGGTGATTTAGATAACCTATTTCTCTTCTATACTATCACCACAGATTAAAGAAACCTATTAATCAGAATGCAATCAAGTGTGTTTAATCAATGCTCACCAGACACTATGATATGCGGCGTCTGATCTGGGTCTTAAGTTCTTATCTATTTGTCAATGTCCCTGTTTTAGCATAAATGAGTAATATCAAATATTACAGTGTTTTAAGCAACCTTCAGGTATGTGCCCTTTGTAGACCAAGACCCCATTGCGCTTTCTGAGCAAGGTTATGCTTTTTGTTTAATGTGTGTTACAGATCTGATTGTTAAGATCAGTATATGATAAACAATCTTCCTGGTCATTCTGTGCCTGAGCACAGTTTGATCTGGGTCTAGAGTACAAACAAAGCTAGTCATTTCCTTTTCTAGTAGTATAAGGGTACATGATTAGAACAAAAAAAAAATAATAATAATAAATTTAGAGGTTTTAATTATTATTGGTAATTTGATAATTTAGTAGTTTGAAACCAGTCTGCAAAGCTCACAAAGACCATCAGCTCGACAGAGGTGTACTAACAGGACATTTCTTTCAAGACAGGTACATAAATAGCTTTGGGCTATTTGCTCACAGCATAAAGACAATCCTATTTCATAAACTTAGGACCCATTGGTGGCGCGAATTAGCATAGTACTTATCAGTTAAGCTCTTAGCACTTTGGGTAAAAGTTTTGCAGACAACATAAATATTTGATAATTTTCTCCAGTTCTCCATAACATATGTTGTAGGTATTAATTTGATGCACCTCGGTGAAGCAAAAAAACATGTTATGAGTATTCATTTGAAGAACCTTGGTGAGGCTCATCTAATGAGTACCCACAACATATGTTTTATGGAGAGAAAAAAAAATACAATCACCAAATACTTATCCTGAACAACTCCTCTGTATGTTTTATTTTCAAAACAGGATTTGACATTTCATGAAAATTGTCTCCAATGAAGACTATTTGCATGAAGTGTCAAATCCTATTTTCTGGATAAACTAAGACAATAACCACTTTACCGCATGCTGAATTACCCCAGAAAGTGATAAACGATAAGGGATCACTAAAAAGGAAATGGTTGACATTTCATGCAAATGTCAAATCCTATTTTCTGGGGAAAAATTCAACAAATATCACCAGTTTATTGCTGCTGAATTAGTCCAGAGAGTGGAAAAGGATAAGGGTTAAAAATTTTACCCCTCCCCCACAAAAAGAAAAGAAAAGAAAAGGTTTGACAGTCCATAATAACAGTCTCTTTTGGAGACAATTCGCATGGCATGTCAAAGCCTACTGTCTGGGAAAAATAAGAATATCATCATCACTTTTCCCTTGATGCATGAACGTTGTTTAACAATCATTTAAACTTAAGAAAAAAAACATAGACAAACTGTCAAAAAAAACTTACATAAAAATTAATGTAGCATATGCTATTTCTAGTTTTATCTTATCATCTCAAAAATTGCTGGACCCCGTGACCTGTCTCAGAAAAAGGGCTGGTGTGTCAGATTATGTAAAAAGTGAAATTATGTACATTGTGTATTATGCAAACACTAAAGATCCAGATCAGTCTGCGCATCTTCACACTCTGATCAGGATTTTAACTCCTAATCGATATATTCTACAGTAATCAGTGTTTCTTTAGTTACACAGTTAAAGATGGCGCTTTGTTTGCCCATATTCCTACATCATATTCATAATGGTCACTTTCAAATGTTGATGTTTATTTGATGTTTTGACCACTTTGTTTTTATTGCATGAGGTATAGATTAAGCTATAATTAACTTGTCCAGTGGCCTGAGGCTTCTAGTTCCCAGCTGGATAATGATAATAAGAGTAGACAAATGGAACCAGAAAATAAACAACGTGCTGTTATTTAACTTGTATTTATAAATGTTTTAATGCTAATATAAATGAAAGTAAAATGTTTTGTTGATCGTTTCAAGAACTTTGAGGTGTCTTCAAGTAAAATAAGAAACAATTATGATTGAATTTTTTTCAAAAAATGGGCCTTTTGAATTATGCGATCAATGCAGACCCTCATTAGTCTGTGTGTCCGCTGAAATATATTGATCAGCGTCTATACTGCATATTGAATACAGCTTGCACAATCTATCAGAGAAAAATGTATGCACATGCTGATCTGGAACTACAATGGTTGTTTTTTTTATTTGGAGAGACTCGTGTTATTTCTGTGTTGGGTAATTATGGATAAAATGTCGTTTTCCTGGGATTATGACTGTTACTACTATCCCAGGGTTTTAGACAGAGAGGTCTGTGCCAACAGTGTAGACCCAGATCAGATGTCACATTACGCATTGTGTGTTCAGGGTCTACACTATTTTACACTTACCCAGCAATGTTTCGACAAATCAGCTGATTCTATAATGGCCTTGTTAAAAAGATAGGGCAAGTGTTGTAAAGAGTAGAATCGAATCATCTGGTATCCCAGGTTTGTTTTTGAAACAATTGCCTTTAGGGTAATGTTTGAAAAGGTGTGAACAATTTATTGAATCTGACTGAGAAAGTGGTTTATAGTATTTAACCTCAGTATTCTGATAAACACGTGGGCTGGGTGGCCTAGTGGTTAGCGCACTCGACTTTCAGGCGGGATATCGTGGGTTCGAATCCCGCTCGGGTCGAGACTATTTTCAGACCAATAGTGCGCCTAGCTCATACTCGACGTGCCCTGGGTTGAGTATAAAGTGGACAGGGCGGCGCTTGGTGACAGACAACGGCACCAAGTGTGCATGGGTGATCCATGAAAGTAAGGCTGTACAAATACATGTACATCATAGCAATCGCCGCTGCCTCTATGTGCCTCGGGTGCCTGGTAGCGTTAAAAGTCCGCACAACAACAACAATTCTGATAAACACACCATAACAAAAGGCAGTGACCCTGATCAGACATTACATCAAAGAGTATCTTATCAAGGTCTACACCGTTTGCCTCTCAGATAGCAGGTATAAGCTGTTTCAACAGTTAGCCAAATTTCAGTATGATAGTTATTTAATGTGTCTAATAGGGTTTATACGATAATTAGTAATATTTTACCCCTAAATATACATGTACGATAGTATAAACTGTCCATGTGGCTATTTTACAAATAAAACATTTCGAATATGACCAGCATAATAATATTTATTCTTCGGAATTGTGATGTACAACATAATAATAATAGTAGTAGTAGTAAATAATAATAATAATAATAATATCATTATGTTTTAATTTCCTAGATAGAGAACCATTTTATGAAACAAAATAGTACCAGCATAGGAATATTTATTTTCCGAATTATGATATACAGCTTAAGATAACTACAATAATTATTTTTGAAAATAATATCAATTATCATTTTGTTTTAATGTATTTTTTTTTTTAATATTATAAATTATTTATTAAAATATACATATTTAACACCGGATGCTGAATAGAGCTTGCACATTCTATCAGAGAAAAAATGTATGCACAGCACATGCTGATCTGGAACTACAATGGTTGCTCGTCATATTTAATGCTGCTTTTATTTGGAGAGACTCGTGTTCATTATGAAAACATGCCTATATAAATATACTGAAATTTTTAACACACAAAAAAAAAATGAAAATTTTCAGATAAAAATTCTGATATTTTTCATATTTCTGCTCAAAACATATATTGTGTGTACTCGTTTGAACCGCCTCGAGGCGGTTTTCGAGCAGAAATTAGAAAAAAAATAATGTATACCCCTGTAAACCCCAGTTTTACTATATAAAATTGGGGTTTAAGGGAGTCAAAATTATATAGGCATGTTTTCGTGATGTATTCACAGATTTAGAGAACAACGTTTGAGAGAGAGAGCCTCACCCTCATTCAGTTTTTTTATAGTCAAATTTATTTTGTACACGCACGCACTTAGATGAAGCCATGATTATGAACCATGTAATTTATGTACAGGAATCTAAAATGAGCAAATCGTGTCAATTAAAGTGCTAGTTTATGCAAAAAGATCTAATGTTGGATTTGATTCTGTTTGTGCAATTAAAATTGCGCATAAGCATGTATGTCAATTATGTAAAAAGTGATTTCGTTGTTTTCTTTCGTCAAGATGAGGACATAATTGGCATTCATTAGCAGTAATTGTTATTAAGAAAACATCGCAAGAGTGGCCACGCATTTAGGTATTTTTCTTGTATCCCGACAAAGCATTTTTTTTCGTCATTAAACAAATAAAAAACAAGAAATTCAGCAGTTTGTAGTTTTCCTATGGTCAAAAGTAATTATATCAAATTTTCATTAAAGCTTCAATAAGTTGCCGAATAAAAACAAAATTCGACTTAAACAAAAATTAAATAAATAAGTTTATATTGTTATAAATATATATCTTTTTTTTCCTTTTTGAAGCTAAATTATCTTTATAATACTATCAATGGATACCAATTTCTTTTTTTATTTTCAGATTCTTACAACCTCTTTTGCAATTCATTCTAGTATCATGTGTACACAAGACCTGCGTCTGTGTAATCATTACACATTTTCGCTCCGCATTTTTCAAATATAGCTATATTCTGCAACCTGTGGGCCATTTTTAATAAAATAATTTATTCAATATTTTACTACATAACTATAGATATTAAATAGATCTATCGAATGGGAGGTTATAGCGAACGAAAATTTTTTTAAAAACATGACTTTTGGGCGATTGAATCAAGGCTATTTTTCATTTTTGTTGTAAAATACAAAGACTAAATAAGGAAAAACCCTTGTAGCATTCATTACAATCTGGGCCATTTTAAAATTTATCTTATTTCAACAAATTTGGTATCAAATTGAAGCAGATACATTTTCCATCTATTGCGAGGTTATAATAATATCTTGTATTATTGAAAACAAATGATTTTATTAGTTAAATGATGGGCCCCTATATAATTCTATACATTTCCACACTATTACCTGTCTGTGAACTAGCGACAGGCTGTGACGTCACAGAAGGGACCGATTGGTGCGGATTAGTACCTGTAGTACGAGAATTCCTGCATATGCACGGTTTTCGAGAGCGCAGATCTTGTAAAACTCAGTTGATTCAACTTATCGAGGACCTTACTAGGTCTCTCACACAAGGCAAGAAAACTGGTCTTATCCCACTAGACTTTAGCAAGGCCTTCGACAAGGTCAGTCACCTGAAATTACTCTATAAACCACAGATGCATGGAGGACAAGACAAAGTCTTCAGTTGCATCCAGTCTTTCCTGACAGGAAGAAATCAGGGAGTCGTACTTGAAGGTGGGTGTTCAGATGAGGTTCCTGTTTCTTCAGGTGTACCGCAGGGCTCATTCCTCGGCCATATTCTGTTGTTTTTTTTTTTTTTTTTTTTTTTTTTTTTGTATATTAATCAAAGGCCTAGATAAGAGTGGGTATCAGGTTAATATTTTTCTTATTTCTGCACAAAAACATATGTTATGGGCACTCATTAGAAGCGCCTCAGCGAGGCGCTTCTACTGAGTACCACAACATATGTTTTTGTGGAGAAATAAGAAAAATATCACTACTTTTGGATTGAAAAAAGCACCTTCACTGGGGCCACGATTAATGACCTGTCTGATAATGTGTAGTCTCAAGTCCTCCTTTTTGCTGATGACACTGCGGTAGTATACCTGACGATAAACAGCCCAGATGACTCAACCACCTTCCAAAAAGACTTGGATCAGCTCCAACAATGGGAAGCTCAATAGGATATGGAATTTAACCCCGTTAAGTGTCAAGTTTTGCACATAACACGGGCAAGAACTTCTATGAAAACTTCCTACACAATGCACAATCAAGTCCTTGGCTGTGTCTCCTCTGCCAGGAATCTCGGCGTCGACATTTCCGCCAATCTAAATTTTAATATTCATATTAACAGAATCATGTCCAACGCCAACAAATCTCTTGGATTCATTAAACGAAATATCAGATGTAATCACCCCAGTGTCCGCGAAGCGGCATAGTAGACAATTGTCCGCACTCAACTTAAATACGGCTCTATCGTAAGGAGTCGATACACCAAATCTTATAGTTACACAACTGAAATGGTGCAGCGCAGAGCTGCCCGTTGGACTCTGAATAGATATTCCTCTTTTGACAGAGTCTCAGAAATACAGTCACAATTTGGTTGGAGATCATTGGACCAGAGACGGGCAGATGCTCGTCTCTGCATGTTTTACCATTACCTACTTACTTCCAATGAACCACAACAAGGGCAAGTCATGTCCATTCCCACCCTCTCGCAATACGTCAGATCCATACCTCATTTATTTCATTTTATTTATTTTTTTTAAATAAATTTTAATTCTTCCCCTTGACTGTCTGGCAATGGAATAGACTTGTGCTCCTGTCAGTTCAGTGTGGCAGTCCGGTCTCTTGACCACCAAATGCCATAAACACAACAGACCTGTTTTTAACCTGATTTTAATCTCATCTGTTTTAACAGCTAACGCTATCATAGTTTGTCTCACTTCACTATATCATACGTTTTTTGAGTCTCACTTTTAATCTTCCTTTATTCCCATGACATCATCCTGCACGTAATCCTCGCAAGGGGCGTTGCAGTACAACTAGATAGACCGGGACCATTAAACCTTAAATCACAACTGCTGCAGACCATTTGTTTGGGGATGTTTCAGAGAAAATAGGATTGACCGAGTTCCTCTTAAGTCGGTGCTAGATGTGACGGAATGGGGTATGCTATATAAGATGTCTTGACATATAAGATATCTAATATGCTATTTAAGATATCTGATATATTGTATAAGACATCTTGTATAGAATATAAGATATCTTATTTACTAAAGTACATATCTCTTTTAT
Organism: Anodontia alba; assembly: GCA_964016985.1. Classification (NCBI taxonomy): domain Eukaryota; kingdom Metazoa; phylum Mollusca; class Bivalvia; order Lucinida; family Lucinidae; genus Anodontia; species Anodontia alba. The sequence continues at coordinate 45,567,709 of OZ024835.1, read as the reverse complement.
TCAATTAAATAGATATCTCATTTATATCAGATATCTATATTAATATATAAGATATCTTATTTAACAAATAAATATCTTATATGGTAAATAAGATATCTTATATGTGGAATTAAATAAGACATCTCATACATTATATCAGATATCTTATATAGGATATAAGAAATCTAATATATAAGATATCTGAATTAGTAAATCAGATATTTTATATCCGATATAAGATATCTGATATAATATATAAGATATCTATTTTGCATAATAAATAGTAAAACGGCTTGCCATAATGCTGTCATATGATGAGTCCCAATAAAACAGGACAATGACTATCATTTATTTTAAGCCAGCCTCGGTGGCACAGTTGGATGCGCCGTCCGACTGGTTCAACCCCCACCGAGGTCGGCAACATTCTTTCGTGGAGATTGATCACGAAATATTTTCTATAGTCATTCTCTCACTTCCGTTGATTCAAGAAGGTCAGTTGTCAGTTTCTGGCGAAAGAATGTGCACAATACTGGTTGACCGCTTAGACAACTAAGCCTGCCCAATAAACGTGTGGTTAGGTAAACTGACCGCGCTCGACATGACCCATTGGGTTGACTGGGCCGTAAAACCTCAACACAAACAAAGACTGTCATACCTCAAATATTCCATTTGGAATAATAAGCATCAATCGTTGAAGTCCTGGGCTAGCTTCGCTAGCCTATTTGTATGCTCGCTTACATATTAGCTTAACCGGATGTTTGGGCATTTTTTCAACTTGGATATACAAAGTCAATGTCTGGGCTCAGAGGGTGGTCAGTTTGATCAAATTACCGTGCTTACTCTACGTATTCGGAAAGACAAGTTTGTGCAAACAATGTAGACCCAGATCATACGCCGCAAAGCGCAGCGTCTCATCAGGGTCTACGCTGTTTGCCACCCATTCAGCAATTTTACATACATTCATAGGTTGTAAAATGGACTTGTTGAGGAGAAATCTATAGTAAAGAGTTATAAGGTCAAGAGAAATATAAGGGAACTAATTTTATCTCTATACGCTGTGGTGCAGTGGTATAGCGTCGGATTTAAGAGCAGGAGTTAGCGGGTTCGATCCCATGGCTGCGAACACCAAGTGTTGTGTCCTTGAGCAAGCCCCTTTATCCGCATTGCTTAGTATTGGTTTCTACCCAAGACGGCCTGTCAAAAATGCCCGCGAATGCATTGGCAGTAATCGAAGATACATAGCTCGATGAATAACATCACGAAAACATACCTAGATAATTTTGACCTCTTTAAACCCCACTTTTATATAGTAAAACTGAAGTTTACATGGGTATACATTATTTTTTTATTTCTGCTCAAAAACATAGATTGTGGGTACTCGTTAGAACCGCATCGGCAAGGCGGTTCTAAGGAGTACCCACAATCTATGTTTTGAACAGAAATATGAAAAAATATAAGATTTTTTATCTGAAAACTTTCAGTTTATTTTTTTTAATATATTTGAATAGGCGTGTTTTCGTAATAAGCAGAAGACAAATCAGCAGTATAGTGATATTTTCATTTTTCACACTTCATACCACTTGTTTTCAAAGGACGATGAAATATCAAGCCTGAGTTCCTGTGAAAAGAAAACACACACACACACACGCACGCACGCGCGCAAATGCAATTATTTACAGTCAGTATGTCAAAGGTTAACAGATGATTTGATGATAGGCCTGGGGTAAGTTCCGCCTTTTTTCAATGTGCGGTCTAATAAACTCCCTAAAAGCATCGTTTATTAAACTGTTTCTGGAGTTTAAACAGTATTCTATTCCAAATGACAACGTCATATCCCAGTAGATATAAGATACGGAAGTAAAGGTCCCCTTGAGAAAAACTCGCTACCTCTTACAATCATTAACAATTCTAAAAATGACATCGTCATTATTTATTTGTTGAATATTTATCTTTTTATTACTATAATTATTAACACTATTGCCATGGCCATTATCATTATTATCATTATTATAATTGTGTGTGTTGTTTATATATATATATATATATATATATATATATATATATATATATATATATATATATATATATATATATATATATATATATATATATATATATATATATATATATATATATATATATATATATATATATATATATATATATATATAAACCAACTCGAACAAGGTAGGTTCTGTTCCATTTCTACACAGTTAGCAATTTCCCCATCGCCTTGTCCGAAGCAAGCGTGTGTATTTTAGTATGTTATGTTGACTCTTATATCTCTGGGACAATGAGTAATCATTTAGAATAGTTTTTTTGTCCGACACGGTATTTGTACGGGCACGGTTTCTGTGCGGCTAGTGGAGCACACTTCTGTGTAAATTAGGAGCTTTATTTACTGTATGTATGTTCAATAAACGCTCGAATTACAAAGATACAAGATGTCTGCGCCCTTCTCGTCTTCAATTTTTCATGCGCATTTATAGGTTACTGATTTATTGTACAAGTATTGTTGGCCTTAACGTCGTTGGTAATTGATTTTATTTATTTTTCTACAAAATTATTATTGTTCTTTTTATTTTTGTTTAACCTACCAGATATTTGATTGGGACAAGAATACAGCCTCCAACAGATTCTACTAAAGTAAACCCGCTAAGGTTACCTTTTTAAGTCCTGTATTGTGCTGCTCCGGGATCCCTCAGAGCTTCCAAACACGTCCTTACAGCTGGGCGCTCTAAGTAGAAGTAGGCGGAAATATTGGTTTGAACCGTGACATCATCTGCTTTAAACTACTGGCAACACCTGTCAATGGACCCACACGGATCTGCTGTTGTTGCTATCCAGCCGATATCGGCGCACCACAACACTCCTCCCCACTTTATAAAAAGGGAGGGAACCTCATTCGGCAAAAAAGGACGTTGAAGCACTGGTAAATATACTTGACCAAGGCATAATATTTTTACATTACATAGCCATGCCTTATCTGTGTATTGAAGAGACATCTGATGCAAAAACGTCAACACTTACCTTACTCCATTCAACTTGTGCATCAGACGCCGGTTTTGCAGCTAGTTTACAAACTTATATGTAATTATTGGACCATTTTTAGGTTTGTCAGATGGTATATATACATCATGCACCTTGTAAGCACTGTCTCGCATCATCTCATTGTTTTCTATCCTGGCACTATGACTGTTCACAATCAATTGAACCATACCCCATTGCCAATATGACCACAGTACCATTTTCACATCACAGCCCACTGCACAGTACCACAGTGTCATTACCACACCACAGCCATATCTAAATCAGTACTGTATTGCTTTCGTAAGACGTCAAGTATCAAGGTGTCTTAGATGTATGGATTTGACTCAAGACTAATACAGGAGTGGTAGTTCAAGTTGCTTTGTAGAATGTTTTAGGCTCAGTATAATCAAGTTGTAATTGTGAGAGGCCAACAGAGGAATTAGAGGGAACACTTTGTACAGACACGAAGTACCATATGATCTTGCAGACCAAGTGGCCATCTACATTGCTGTCAGCTGTTCTGTTTATTTTGGGCAATTCTGTGAAGCACCATATGATCTTACTGACCAAGTGGCCATCAACATTGCTAGCAGCTGTTCTCCCTCAGATTCTTGATCAGTAGAATATTTCCTTCACCCTATAACCATGTGTTTATCACCTCTTTCATCTTGGAGCAATGAGAAGAACCATATGATCACCATATGACCAAATGGCCATCTACACGGCTATTGTATAACTTCCATCATAGAACAATGAGAAGAACCATATGATCGCCAAATGACCAAATGGCCATCTACATTGCATGCATATCCTTCGTGAGCTTCAGACCAGTAAAAGTATCTTACTTTTTGTAGCAATAAGAAGAACCCTATGATCGCCAAGAGACCAAGAGGCCATCTGTATTGCTTATTGCAATTTTCTGCTACTGTTAAGTTACTGATCAAAAGAATAGTACTGATCTATGTTCTACTGCCCTATCTCATGAGCCGTTCTACAAAGTCTCTGCACAGCAGTAATTTATTTTCTTTCAGCCTCCACTACCTCCTTCCAGGACATCCCTCATTGTTGAAATCTTATCTTTTCAACTTTACTCTTCAGAGGGATACAGAGATCCTTCTCGTTATAACAGCCGGTCTCTTCCAAAGTGGAGATAGTTTTATACATTTGCCTTTAACACCTGCCGCACAAAGCAGACACACTAGACCACCCCCGTCGTAGGATGTTTCTAGTATCACTCTTCATGCGGCGAAGAGAGGTTTTGAGTGTATTCCTGGCAAAGTCATGAGCTTTCTGGATGCTACCCGTGCATCTCGCAACATAGTCCTCTACGTCAGTTAGCCTGATCGCAGCAAGAGGAACATGAGGCGAGCTGGGAAATTTACGTCCCTACCTAATATCAGCCTGTTAGCCATATACCGGTAATACGGCCAACAGTCGATCTTAGGGCTCCCGCAAACTGTTGCAAATGAAGATTCCACTAATTCCGCGACATGCCAATAAAATACACAATAGCATCCATAAGCAATTTGTTAAATGTATAATTTTCAGTTTTGCCGTTACAACCTAGAGGCCTTTTTGGTGAAGTCATGGATTTATGGATCTGGAGCGCTTTCCACAAGGCGGCACACAATTTTGAAACTTGCGGCCTTGTTCTGAGAATACTTGGAACGGACATCTGAATCTCGAAGTTATCCACAGCTTCTTTTGCTGTGACTTCCACTGTCTGTGATGGAAGTGTCACACATTCTACCCACTTTGTGTACTGGTCCACCATCATGAGGAAACGTTCAAACTGATACGGAACCCCACACGGGAGCTCCGGCCCGACACTCTCCATTGGTGTCCAAAATTCATTAAGACACCCATGAAGCAACATATCCGGCAACAGTCCCCACGACAATCCCATACCAATAGAACACCCTCAGTCAGGCTTTTGTTTGGGCCACACTTTGGTGACTTGGAGATGACAGATCAAGGCTCAACCGTATAGCTTCTACTCTCAATCCTTTGGGGGCGACGAGATCCTTCTCGTCACAGTGGCCTCTATTCCGGTAGAGTACTTCATCAATGTGTGTGAATTGTTCCTTATTAAGCCAATACGCGTTTGCCGCTGGCCCAGCAAGGAACAACACACCTGCCCCCGGTTTGACAGCATCCACCAGCTGGTCAAGTATTATTGAAAGATCCGCATCTTCTGCTTGTTTCTCTCTCAAATCAGTGAGAGGGAGGCCCCATCATGATGGTCCCTCAGCCACAATAGCATTAATGACATGTGTCGTTATCTCTCCATTACCATCCACAGACCTAATTCCTGTGCATAGTTTTGCTCCTAGTCTCACATTTTTTTCGCACCAAGGGACAATTCAATGACCTCCTCATGCGGGCTATTGCCTGTGACCTGCAACGGTTGTGACCCCAGGGGCAAGCCAAATTCACATACCCCAGGTCTTGCTGCTCCTTCGCTAACACTCTATGACCAGTTTCCTGGTCTTTCTTTCCAAGTTTTTCGCTTCTGCAGCTCAAATTGAAAACTGTGCTGGACTCTGGTACCTGTGCCTCTATCCCCAGATTTGACAACTGTACTTCTTCAGTGGCACTTCATCATTCCCCGGTTTTTGAATCCGACATTTTCTGGGTACCAATTTTACACTCCCCAGTTGCATCACCTTTGTGCATCCATCATTGCTAGCCATGATCCTATGCAGCCCTTGTGATGCCATTGTTACTGTGCAGTTTACCACCCTGGCTAAACTGCCCCAAATCCTGTCAACCCTTGTGCAGTAGTTACAGCCTCCGCAAGGTAGATTACTAGGTTTCTCCTCAAGCTTAAAGGCCTTGTAATATTTTCTAGGCACAGGAATGCTATCCAGACTCAAAGCATCCGCATTCCTGTGTCTAGCCCATACCTGCACTCCAGTATCATGCTATACTGAGATAATTCTTCTACAGAGATCCATCTAGCAAGCTGACCCTCTGGATATTTTAACCGCAATAGCCATGTGAGACCAGCCTGATCAGTTCTATCTGTTAACCGTCGGGCGCCCTAACATAATACCGGTACTAACGATCAAATCCTACAGCCATTCTTTCCCTGTAGCGCAGTACCGCCACTGATCTGAGTCAATGCAAAACTACCAATGACCCTTTCCTGGTCATTTTGCACTTGGATTTGCTCCACTCCAAACGCTGTGCATAACCTGAACCACTTCCTGTTGAAACAAGAGGCATTTCTTTGGCTTCAATTTAGAACATACTCTCTTTTCCCTGAGACGAGTATGTCATCTAAGACGGCCAAACTGTTTTCCATGTGAGGGCCCTTAATGCAAGATTCATAACTTGCTAATGTTGCAGGTATCATTTACGTCAATGACCTGGCCACAAGACGGGGATTAAAATACTAGCATTTTCCAACGAACACCTGTCTTATCAGTCTGTCTTAGACAATGTTTACTGACACTTTTTGAGATTCTCATACAAGGGGGGAGCTTGTTATAATCAATCCCAAGCCATATTCTACCCCTTAGAGATCTTTAATACCACCGTCTTTCAATCAGATCGTCCCATAGCCAGATCAATATGTTATAATTAATTCATTACAGAGCCTAAACCAAATAAGCCATACTTTGAAATGAAGGCTGTCTCACCATCTTCCTCCTTTATTCCTACCTGCCAGCATGTGGAATTCATATCCAGCTTTGAAAACCACAAACTGCCAGCCAGTGTATCTAAACAGTGTCAAGGAAGATTAAACATGTTTTAAACAGCGACTTCATTTAGCGCTCTGTAATCCACCTTACTGATCCATCCCTGGGGATTCATCTCTCTTCCGGATCAGTACAGGTGCCTAAGTCCGATCCGAAGGGCCTCCTCTCTCCCACTAAAATAAGCTGGGGTTCGCCTCGTGTTGTTTCACAGGTTTGGCATTTGCTGTATTGATTCCATGCTGTTTGTCATGGAATGTGCCCGAGTCAAATTCTGATTTGGCAAAGACATCCAGGAACATCATCAATAATTGTGCCACTCTACTACTATATTGATTAATGAGATGTGTCTTTTACTTCTCATGTATCAGCTATTGAAGATGCTCCTGCATTTCCGGTTCATGGCTGAAATCACCACTTTCATCACCTTGGTGGTCTGTACTTCCTCTAATTTAATTCATCTTCTGCCATGCTTTCTTTTTCAGCAGTCCACTTTCTGGGACACACAACCGGATCTGACCCTGTTTCCCTCAATTATCTCAGTATGAGCATCTTCACATCCTCAAATTTAGCATCTCTCCCTGCATGTAGCACTTCAAACGCACCACTATTTGGGTGATATTTTCTGCTCTTTCTGGTGCACCTTGACAGTCCTCCATATTAAGTTGAAAGATCTGGCCATCAAACATCAGAGTACATTGGGCCTTGTCCATAATCAATTTTCCTTGGTGAACAAGAATGTTAGACATTTGCAATCTCGTTGAATAGTAGCCACTTGGAATTCCACTGTGTACAACTGGTTGCCTATCTTGATCTTGACTGGCCCGATAATTGTCACTTGGGCTCCTGAATCTACCATGACATCTTCTCTTCTACCTGGATTTCTAGGCTGAATTGGGACACAGACTAGCTGTAGTTGGCATACTATAATACTTTCTTGTTCCATAATGGCCTCCTTTGGCAGGACAGATAAACTTTGTTTGTTTTTGCAACTTCTGGTGCTTCTTGGGGAGGTGAAGTGACCGTTGATTTGTTGACTGGTGCCAGGTAGTTGCAAGGGAACCTCTTTAGTGTTTTTCAACTCCAGAGTGGGAGTCATAGACACAGTATTCAGGTTTGAGTCTATTTCACAGACACAGATGGAACACCTTTAATCTTAGACTCTCCACCTGTGTTGTTCTTTCTTGTCTGAGTCATAGACACAGTATTCAGGTTTAAGCCTGCTTTGCAGACACAGTGGGAATACCTTTAATCTTAGACTCGACATTTTTGATGTTCTCTTCCAGTGTGGGAGTCATAGACACAGTATTCAGGTTTGAGCCTGCTTTTGCAGACATAGTGGGAATACCTGTAATCTTAGACTCGACACCTGGTTTCTGTGGAACAATTTCTTGTATTGGAGAGGTTTTTTTGATTATGTTGGTATCTGTCTAAAATTTTTGGTACTCTTCGTCTGGGGATTTGTATTTTCTTTGCCAGATTATTGTGTGGATTTTAAATACGGACAGTCATTTCTAAAATGACCCTTAGCCCCACAGTTTAAGCAAGACCCCTTTTTTGGATACGTTGCACAAAACTGAGGGCCTGAGGAAATTTTCATATTTAATTCCTCTTTAGTTCCTCCTTTGCCAAATATTTAACTATTTCTGTCAAAGACTTTTCAACAGTACTTGCAGTCTCCCCTCTCAGATATTTTACATCAGAGTCTGGCGCCGCCCTTTCCTGTACTGCTTTGACAGAATACTGCTCTTCCTCTATTATGTCAGTCTTTTTATCACCCTTTGCGGGATTGCTATAGACGGAAGAGTGCACATGTTGGTACCATCGCACTTTATAGCCATTGTTAATCGTATATCTACACAAACAGATAGCTCAGCTTTTTTTATCTAAAAAACCCTCGCAAAACCTTGAAACAGCTTGTTTTCTTGAGTCAGGACTCTGTCAGACCATCCCCTCCTCCAAGGACTCTCCGTCGTTTTCGGGTTGCATGTTGGATTCAGTGCGTTGCAGTTTCATCCAACACTTTTATACGAAAACGTTAAAGTCTCCTTAGACGATGGGAATATGTCCAGTGTTCACTTCAGGGTTCATACATTTAGGACTGACCAAATTCCCTGACACAAATTTAAATTTCCCTGACAGTATTTGAGCCAAAAAATTTTATGAATTTAGCAAGAAAGCTACATCGTGACCAAATATCCCAATTTCATCAGTGTGAAATGTAAAATTCCGTGACAGTTCCCTGATATTATTGCAAAATTTCATTCTTTTCTGACACATCACATAATGTCCTTATAATTCCCTGACCTTGAAAAAATCCAAATTTCCCTGCCATTTCCCTGCCGTGTATGAACCTTGTACTTGTTTCCATCAGTAGCGCATAAAAATCAGATGCTTTATCAGTCAAGCACCAACAAAGGTAGTCCCGGCACTCCCGCCCACTTCACTCGCAAGTTTTCGCATAGCAAGTGAATTATGCTTGAATGCCATCCAACCACCTTTGCCATCATACATCAGATTTCGTGTCAGTTGTCTAATGATGGAAGATATGGATTTCTTAGCTTTGCGAGTTTTGTTTTATGAGCCTAATCATCAGATACACTGCTTGTATCAGAAGTCACAGACTGGTGATTTTTAGGCTTGTTGGCTTTTGCCTGTCTAGACCTTTTTTGTCTAGCACAAGCCCTCCTCATCAGTGGTTGATTTGGACCTTGTACTGGTACAACAGTGTGATTTGGTCTGATGTTTTTTACATTTATGAGGGTCATAAAGATTCCTTCCTCAGAATCTGATGAGGCCTCCGTGCTAGTAGCTTCTGAAGAAGTTTGCTGGGCTAGAGAATGCTGTTTGGTAGATGTTTATTTGGGAATAGCCCCCTGAGTTTCTTGCCTTTTTCTCTGCAAGAGCTTCTGCAACTGCTCATCAGCCTGTTTTCTTATTCATAAAAACTCAGCAATTTGCTGATTCTCTGTATTGGTTGGCTAAAATTCTTTTGGCACAGTTTTCTTCCACTTTGTGGAAGAAACTTGCTTTATTGCAGAGCCAGTTGCCTGAGGGAAATACTTCAGTCTAAAAAATTCCCACCTTGTCTATCTATATCAGGATCATGTGGTTCCGGTTTTATATGTTTAAAATATACATGCAGCTTTTCACTCCTTTGCTGGCCAGCCAATTCTTTAAATTATTTAATAAACATTTTTATTTCCCTCTTTATCCCAAACACCACTCTTACTCTGAGCTGCATCCGTCTGATCCGGGCCCTTCAGACAAGATTGGCTAGACTCCATCTGGCCACTATGCTGGAATTGGCCAGATGCATGCATGCTTCCTAGCCTCTCTCCCTCAGCTCTGTATTCATGAGGTCCTACTCACTGGCAAACAGGTGTAAGAGATAAAGTCCAAAACACGAAAAACCGCACTATCTAACTTTGTCCGGTTCAAAGTTTCAAGTGTGTCCTGATCGAGGCTACCCTTAGTATCCCTAAGTGCTATGATGGTTTGTACATTAGTAGGTCCAATATATGGAATTAGCTGCAATTCCTGTTCATATATATGGGTCAAGTATATTATATTAATGGACATGTTTGGCTTATATTGTCAAATTTGGGTACGATTTGTTGCAAAGAAAAGGTCAAGACAAAGAAATAACTTTTATTAATGTTGTTATTATGCAGTTGTTGTTGTTACTGCAGTTACACCTTTCCAAGCAACAAAAAGGCTACTTCTATGAAACAGCACAATTCAGTAATTTTCGATAAATATTAGACTTTTTCAGTATAACAGACGTCTTGCTTACTGAAAATGAAGACTAGTATATGCTCCTTTTGAGGTTTTATTTTATTTTATAACAGTTTAAACTGCAATCCACTGAAGGAGGTGAAGAAAAAATTCCAAGCTGTTTTGCACCCTCTGTTGGTACAAAACCTACCAGAATTCCTCCTCTTCTTTTTCTCTTCAATGGGTTATGAATCTCCCCTTATGGAGATGCATTACACTGGACAGTGTAAACTGTTTTTACAAAGGAGCTTCTGAAATATTTTTCAGATATTTTTTCCAGGTTTTCAAAGTTTTTGCACCCTTTTTTGATACAAAACCCCCCTAGAAAAATTATTCTGAATATTTCAGTATTGCAACTGGAGCTAGAAAATACAGAAACACAACTGTTTGGTTGTTTAATTTGCACGAAAATTTTCGGCTGATTTGGCGCCAAAAAGTCATGTGATGAAAATCTCGGTGCAAAATTTCTATCTTTTCCAGTCTCTTCCGACAACGCACAGTCAAAATAGATCGTTGTATCCTTGTTTTTGTTGTTTTTGACTGCAAAAGACCTGGCTTCCGCAGATTTTTTAGTCCGCGAAAAGGTGCTGTTTGTGAGACGGGAAGACGAGAACCAGTTTTCTAGTTTCGTTTTCGCAACTTTTGTTGCTCTTCCGATCTGGTATTTTTATTTTATTTCAGCATAAATATGGTCTTTCAGGCGTTGGAACGATGTTAACCGCTGCCACCATTAAAGTAAACCCGCTAAGGTTACCTTTTTAAGTCCTGTATTGTGCTGCTCCGGGATCCCTCAGAGCTTCCAAACACGTCCTTACAGCTGGGCGCTCTAAGTAGAAGTAGGCTGAAATATTGGTTCGCACCGTGACGTCAGCTGCTTTTAAACTACCGGCAACACCTGTCAATGGACCCACATGGATCTGCTGTTGTTGCTATCCAGCCAATATCGGCGCACCACAACACTACCCACATAGAGTCAGCCAGACTTATCTCGACTTAAGGATAATCTGCCGGCTGACCAAACATGGCGGTGGAATTTGCCACCTGTACACCTCATCATAAAATATCAACAAAAATCAGAAATGAAATGCGTGTCTCACAAATTGAATTGATAAATGTCAGGGTATATCAAATGGGGTTGGGTATGAAAGCCACGGCCGAGCTGCCGAGCCGAAAAAGCCGAGCCTGCTATAATGTTTTCTTGTATTTGTTCAAACGAGTTCAAGATACTTATTTCTTTTAATCTTATATTACCATATATGTAAAATGCTGTAGTCACATTTAAAATTTGTACAATCATTTGCTTTTTTATGACTTTATATCCACTTTTCCATTCAAATGGGGTATGAAAGCCACGGCTGTGAAAGGGATATGTTTTGGCCAGTTTGTGAACAAATTGTGATTTTTTATAATCTGAGCATTTGACAGAGATTGCAAAAAGATATTTCTAAATTACTTTGAATTATTATAATATGCATCAAGTGGTTATTAATAGATCTAAAAATGCATTTTATGTATGAAAAAACTTACATTCTAATTCGCGTAATTTTGAGACAAAGCTTTTCCTGTTTCTTTTCCATGAATACATAAAGTACTTATGTCATTTTCTTCTACAATGTTCCATCTAGGGCAACCAGAAAATAAAATTTCCAAAATTAATTCAAATAAAGACACAATTTGGCTTCCAAGAACTCTACTCAAACAGCTCTAAACAATGTACATTGACCGTACATATATAATGTACTTAGCTGTCCCCCTTGCATGTGCAGATAGAATACAAACCAGTATCCAGTCCGTTATATACATGAAAAGACAAGATTTTAGTTTTGTGTATCAGTTTGGGTACCTGCGGACATAGGCATATTGTGTTTTTATTTGAAAGTTTTTGGATATTTTAATTTCCGGCTGCTCTAGATGGAACATTGTGAAACAAACTTTAGACATTAGTATTTTATGAATTTATGAAAAAGAAAAGGGAACTTTTTGGTCCCGAATTTGCACAAGTTAGAAGGTTAGTTTTTTCATACTTATAAAATGCATTTTTATCTCTTGATAACCACTTGATGTGCCTTGACATTTAAGTTATCAGTTGAATTTATGAGACACGCATTTCATTTGTGATTTTTGTTGATGTTTTATGATGACGTGTACAAATTTCCCCGCCATGTTTGGGCAGCCGGCAGATTATCCTTAATGCAGGAATTGGGATTTGAACAGATGGTGAATTTTCCCACCCGCCAAGAAAACACCCAGACCTGGTCTTCACATCACACCCAGGGTACAAGATTCAGTGCAAGCTACTTCCACCCATAGGGGAGAAGAGCGACCATGATAGTGCTTTTCGTCATGCCACACCAAGTGTACCTTGCCAGACCACCGTGTCACTAGATTTTTCTGTGGAAAAAGGCTGATTTGGATGGAAAAGAGTTCTATCAATGTGGCTAGCTCAACCTTCATGAATACGGAGTTTGACAGCATTGAGGGTATGTGGACATCTCTAAAGACTGCAGTTACAACAGCACTAGAGCAACAGCACTAGAGCAACATGTCCCAATAAAGATGTCAAGCACATGTCCCACTCATCCCTGGGTCTCCACTAACCTCAGAAGAATGATGGGGAAAAAGCAAAGAGCCCATAGCAAAGCGAAAAATCTGGCCATTCCAAGGACTGGGACAGGTTCAAGAGGCTGCAGTCAGAAGTTCAGCAGTCAACCTGTTCGGCACACAGGCGGTATATGGCAGATGTTGTCAGCAATGAATGATCTCATAGAGAACTCAAAACAGTTTTGGTCATTTGTCAAAAGCAAGAGACAGGAGTCTAATGGTGTTGCTCCATTGATCAACAAGGACAGTTACCTTCAAAGTCTACAAAGAAGGCGGAAATTCTCAATGAGCAATTCCAGTCAGTCTGCACAAAGGAAGACGCAGACAACATTCCAGATAAAGGTCCAAGTCCTTTTTCTTCTATGGACAACATCACCATCAACCAAACGGAGTGAAGAAGCTACTCAAAGACCTCTGACCATTTAAAGCTTCAGGCCCAGACAGGATACCGACTTTCATTCTAAGAGCTGCTGCAGAAGAACTTTCTCCCATGCTGACTTCAATATACCAGCATTCACTTAACGATGGATGTGTACCTGCTGACTGGCGAGAGGCTCTTATTGTACCGCTGTATACGAAAGGACCAAAACACCTACTCTCTAACTACAGACTTGTCTCCTTAACCATAATAGCCTGCAAGGTATTGCAGCATATTGTTCATAGCAACATCATGCAGCATTTCGATCGGATTAACATCCTGACAGATAAACAGCATACCGGTAGATTCAGAAAACAGAGATCTATTATTACACAGCTTATCGACACTATCCAAGGCATTACCAGCAAACTTCGCTCAGGAAAGGACCAGGTGGCAGGTGGCTGTTATCCTTCTGGACTTTGTAAAAGCCTTTGATAAGGTATCTTATCAAAGGCTTTTGTACAAGCTCAGCTTCTATGGAATCCGTGGAGATACCCTTAAATGGATAGAAACATTTCTTGGACATAGAAAGCAGCAAGTTAGGCCTAAAAAAGAATGTTATGTTTCCGATTCCCCGAACAACTGTCAAAAAAATGTGCCGACTGTAATTTTTTTTTTTTTTTTTTGCCCATGAAAAAAAAAATTAACCAGTGACCAACCTTAGACAATCCTGGTTTTTATATACATTTGTTACACAATTTGTCTGTATCAATTTTCGGGTGAGAGAAATCAAAATATTTTAAGATTCCATTAAAAATGAAAATTATGATTCATCTGCCCTAATTTGACTTGAAAAAATAAACAAAAGTGGCTGACCTACGGACCCTATTGCAAATTGGTGATGAAATCGGAAACAGAACATTTATTTTTTTAGGCCTTATACTAGATGAGAGCAGATCCCGGCAAGCCACTGTTGTCTCTGGCGTACCACAGGGAACAGTTCTGGGTCCACTGTTTTTCCTGGCTTTTATTAACAGCATCCCAGAAGCTGTCAGAGCCTCCAATCCTCGCTTCTTGGTGAACGACTGCCTGCTGTACAAACTCATCAACTGCGATGCCAATGCAGAGTCAGTCCAACAAGATCTTCAAGCCTTGGAGGAATGGGAACAAAAGTGGCAAATAATTTACTGGTGATACAGCAATAGACATTCATTCACCAGGGGGTCAGTAGAGCGTATTTAGGTCAAAACTGATCTCTTGCATTTTTTTTTATCCTCTAATTTTTTGCATTTTTATAATATGAAATTAGGCACTACTTAGCAAGGCTGGACACTTAAAACCATTTTTTCAGTGGTTAAATGGAAACTTTAAGTTTATGGATTGAACATTTTAGTGGTCCATTTGAAATTTTATAAGCTGAACCTTATAGTGATTGATTGGTTTAATACATGTATTTGGTCGAAGGTTTATTTTTTCTTTTTGTAGGCAGTGGCGAGAGATACGGTCCTGTATCTTTAGCCTTGGAGGCTAGAGATACTGTATTGTGTCTTTAGTCTGTCTATCTAGATATATGCACCAGTATCACCAGCCATTCCCACTGCATTTGGCTAGAGCTACTGTTGAGGATTATTTTTGTTATACTTCCAATGCTTCATCTCGCAAGTAGACACTGAATGCATTCAAAATTTCAATTTTCAAATTTACTTCCTCAGCTTTATTGCCATAAAGACAATCGAGATGAAAGGCAAAAGAAACCCTGAAAAGATATGAAATCCTCCATTTTGTCTCATTCAATGGAGGTGATAACCTTGGTTTTCTTCGCTTACAGTAACCAAGCTGGAATATTTAAAAAATATGTTTAGAGTCATTAAATCCTTATAATGGGCATAAGAACAGCTTATTCCATCTTACCAAAAGTAATTGCTTTTAAAAACCTTGACAATTTTTCAAGTTATGTCAATTCATAAAGGATTAAACTACAATGATGAAAAAATGAGTAAGGTGCCTCCATGGAGTGTAAACAATGGCAGCTGTGACGTCAGTCCATGGGTCCTATTGTTGTTGTTGTCATACTGGTTTACACCTGAAACAATAATGCTTGGAAATGTAATGAACAACTGACTGGGACATTATTAGTATTATCAAATTAGTATTATTATAAGTATTCATTTTACTACAAATTAGTTGTTTTTTTATCAAACGTACTTGTATTTATAATTCACACAAGTATTTGCACAAGCTAATTGTGCTTATTAGTGATCAGTCAAGTAATTTGCATATTCTAAGTCTTTTTATTAGGCAAATATATTGTGAGTGCCACATTGGTACTTGATCTCATTGTACTTAATCCTCTAATTCAGTGTCTTATTCATTAATCAAGCCTGCGCAGCAGTGACTGATCTAGAATCATGCTTAAAGAATTATAGGAATTCTGCTTTCCATCACGAAAACATGCCTATATATTTTTGACCCTCTTAAACCCCACTTTTATATAGTAAAGCTGGGGTTTACAGGGGTATACATTATTTTTCATATTTCTTCTCAAAAACATAGATTGTAGGCACTCGTTAGAACCGCCTCGCTGAAGCAGTTCTAACAAGTACTCACAATCTATGTTTTGAGCAGAAATATAAAAAATATCAGAAATTTTTATCTGAAAATTTTCTTTATTGGTTGTAAAATTTTCAATATATAATGAATAAGCATGTTTTCATGTTCATGGCTGCAGTTTTGGTATTTTTTTTATTAGGTCTTTTAATTAAAATAAATATGCTCTGTTTGCATTAAATAAAGAAAGACAATGACATTATATAACTTTTGAGGTGTTTGCGGTGAAAACAAAGACTATTGTATTTTTAAACCTTTGGATGTCTGCAGTAACATGCCCGTCCAATCAACAAGATTATGGTAAATGAACTAAAATTTCCAACATTCATTTCAAGAACATTGTTTGTCAAAACAGCGCACATCAGACAAAAAAAGACAACAAAAAAACATTACAGCAATAGTTTAAACAATAGGTCCTTAAAATATTCAATTTTAATGAACATAACAATAATAATATAATTTCTTCCCATTATCATATTTGTAACATTTCTGTATTTTGTCGTTCCGATCAGTACCTGTCAAAATAAGGTCAGAGTGGAGGAAGTAAAGTTGAAAATCGAGATTTCAAAGTTATTTAATTTTTTCTTGCAAGATAAAGTATCGGAAATAGTATGAAAATAATCTGTAGCCTGTTTCTAGCCAAGTGCAATGGGAATGGCTAAAGATACAGGCCCGTATCTCTAGACTGACAGGCTAAAGATATGTGGCCTTATATCTAGCCACTGCCTTTTTTGTAATAAGAAAGAGAAAAGACATCTGTTTCATCCTGGCCAAGGGTATGCATCTGACGAGTAGTATAAGTATACCGTAAATGTCCTAAAATTTTGAACACCAAAGTTTTGGACAAAATGTCATACACAAACAGTGCAGACCCAGATCAAAGTGCTGCTGAAGAAGCAGTCTGATCAGGGTCTACACTTTTTGCCATTCTACTATGCGTGTTAAGAAACAATTGCGTAAATAAACCCCAAAATTTTAGTCAAAAAAGTGTTAAATAAAGTTCGAAATTTCAAGACATTTACAGTAAAAGTTTCATATAGGGTCTTTTTGCTTCCTTTTGAAACTTTGGTTGAATTAGTTCTTATGCAGATAACATAAGATAACAGAATGGCAGAATTTTCACACATCTGAACAAACACGGATGTCACTGAATGATGATCCCATTCTGAACCCATTGATTGAGAGGATACATCTTCTGTACACTTAGGTCTTGGTGTTTTGGCTTTGCTTTATTTCACCCTCTTTAATCTAATTACTCTGAGGCAAATAAAGCAAAAGTTTATCTCTTTGCAGTAAATATTTTCATTAAAATTTTCACACTTGTGACTCTTAGGTCAAGATGGGCTCTTATAAGAAAAGGATGGTCCCATTGTAGTCTTGTTTTCAAGTTTATGTTTTCATTTCAATTTTCAGACTTTAAACATTGCAATTAAATAAGACAGTCATTTGCAATTTGTTTGTTTGTGACAGGAAATATTTATTGAGGAACCCTAAATGACCCAGATCCTTTGTGGATTTTACAAAGAACTTCTTGTGGATTTTACGAAGAATTTCTTAGTACTGTCATGATGATGAACAATAAGGACTCTACAATGGAGATAATACATGATGATTTATTGATGGAAACAATGACTGCACTGTTACATCATGGCCTACAAAACAATAACTAGAATGCGCAGTTGATGGCATTATTGCAAATCCCCACATTCATAAGTTTAGGACAATTACTGTGTTTTAAGAATTGCTTTGTTTTCTCACAGTGGGACTCAAAAGTTGTTACAAAGAAGCTGGTTCTGACTTGGCTGAGATTAAATATTACACCATGGAGGATGCGTCAGCTGCCCTTGGTTTCCACGCCAAGGAGGAGATTGTGCAAACACTCATCAGTCTTGGCTTCTCAAGAAATGCTGCTATAAAGGTAAACTTTTATTTTAAAAAAACAGCTTACAAAAAGAGGGGTAAACCTTTAAAGCATGAAATTTAAATACTAGCAGACAGCATTTAAAAGTTCTAAAAATAGCCATGAAAGATTGTGTTTTTGAGTTGTCTTTTTTGCATGAAATGTCTGATCTGTGTCTGCATTGTTTGTTTAGGCCTGTCTGTCCTAACACTTGGAGTAAAATACATTATTAGAAACTCTTTATTTGCTAATTTATTGAGTAGGTTTAAGGTACACATGTTTGTAAACAGTATAGTTTGAGATACATGTAAGTCTGTGCATCAGGGCAGTCTGATTAGGGCCTGCTCTTTTCATCTGCAGAAATGCTGTAACTCCATTCCTTAACCATTAAAGTGCCAATCACAACAGCAGCAGATGGCATTTTTTTAATTTTTTTTTATTTTTTTTTTTTTCAGAGAAAACAAGTCTTGACATTTCATGTGAATTGTCTGCTTGGCAGATGATTCACATGAAATGTCAAGACTTGTTTTTTTTATTTTTCAGAGAAAACAAGTCTTGACATTTCATGTGAATCATCTGCTTGGCAGATGATTCACATGAAATGTCAAGACTTGTTTTCTCTGAAAAATAAAAAAAAAATTTTTGAATGTCATCTGCTACAAATTTTGCTTGGCACTTTACCAGTGAATTGCAGAAGCATGATCAGCCTGTACTGATGGACAGGCTCATCTGCCTTTATGTAAAGATGTCCCATAGCCCTGCAGCCATAGCAGCTTTATGGGTGGTGGAAACCCACTATGTCTTGGGCTTCAACATGTATGGAAGGCAGGACACAACCTTCTCTTTTCGCTGCCTTTAAACTCCTACAAAAGGTACCCATACACAGCTGGGTTAACCCTTACATCCCTGAGTTTCTGAAGTGGACTCCAGGGCTTCCGTTAAGCGGACGTACGGCGTATATTACGCCCTGAGATTGCCACCGGACGTCCAAATTGAACTTCAAAGACGTACCGCGGACTTCCGAAATTTCTTTTGTCCGTCCGAAATCGACACACGAGACGTCCAAAAATTGTCAAAAGGCCCGCCCACTTTTAACCAGTTGTATGATGTTTGCCCCGCCTACTTACCGGAAATTCGCTACCTGTGTTGACTGAGCTTTAAGGACGTCCCACTTTCCGCTTGCGGGAGTTTTATTGACAGCCATGTCAAGCGTCGCGGCACCCTTTTGATGGCTGCGTGATCACTGCGTGTATTTGTCACGCGTGCTGAGTTGATTAATTGATGTTTTTATAATTAAATTTTCTACTGCGATCCCGAAAATATTCGTTGAAATTATATGGTCATTATTATTTTTTAATATTCACGTCTTAAAATCTTAAATTATTATTTTTCTAAGAACGTGTGTCGTCTGCAACACTTCCGGGAATTGCCGAGTGAAATTGTATAAATAAATAAATAACAATTATGCACAGAACGCAAATTAAAATCTATTCGAATTTAGAAGCTTACGTTTGTCATGACAACAAAAGCAATTTTTCAGATGAAAAGAAAATATATTTTTCGTCAAAATTTTCGGAAAACCCGTTTCTAAATGCGTAGCCTTGTTCCGGTTGCGCTGTTTACCAGCGCGGAAAAGACGCAAAGTAGGTCTGAATAAAGGCGATTTGCGATGTTTTTGCTTGCTTTTCTCCGCGAACGAACGTTTTGCTGTTGGTATTTCATCGAGAGCTGCCTTTAATTTGTTTGTTGTCGCACGAGTCGGCGCCATTTTCCCGCAATTTTTGTGAAGTAAGCAACTCGTTCGCTCGTGTTGATCAGCTTCAATCCGAACAAATATTTCATTAAATACATTTCTGCAAAATAATTTCAGCATAGTTTATTTTTAAGAAAACATGTTTTGGGTGTTTTCTCTCATGTATTTTCTTTTCTTTTTTCTTTCATTGGGCTTTGAAACGAATGCGAAGTTGTACCAATGTTGATGCTTTCTCTAAGGTCCGACATACAAGTACAGGCTTTCCAAAAAGATGCGATCGAATTTTAATAAGCGTTAAGGACATTTTTAAAACACATCTAAGAGAAGCGTGTATCATGATGATTCTGTGTGACACTGAAATAAGAACCTATGTTCTACTAAAGAAAGGGCAGACCGCCGCAGCACGAAAAAAAAAAGTGGGACTTCCTAGATTTTCCTGTGGGACTTCCAAATTTGAGGGCTAGGAAGTCTTGGACTTCCTGAGTCTGGAAGTTAATGGAAGCCCTGGGACTCATCCATCTATGAAACTGTATGTGTCTAATATCTCAATAAGAGATGTTGCATAGGAAAAATCGAAAACAAAATGGCAAACAGAGAAATGACGAAATAGAAAAAGAAAAAGGCAAACAGTGTAGATGCTGATGAGATGATTCCTACGAACCTTCTCTTCAGGATCTACACTGTTTGAAAAAGCATTTTTCTGGTCTGTGGAGTTGAAAGGGGTAATAAGGAAGTTTTCAGCCAAGTTCTCTAACAACTTGGCTACAGTGCCGTACAAAATAGCTCTAGATAATCTAAATTTGCTTTTTTTTTGTACCAATAATATTGATATTTTTCTTTTTTTGTTAATGAAAACAAATGTTCTGGGTAGTCAGAAGTTCCTCTGCAAGCTGCTTCTAATATGTGTGTACCCATAACATATGTTTTCATGGAGAAATATGAAAAGTATGTACATGTATCTGGATACTCTTTTTGTCTAGAGCTATGACTATGCAGAGGTAGTGGGTACCTTGTGTCCACAACTCTTCTTACAGTTTATGCCAATCTCTTTGAAGATGTACAGATGGTTTTGTCATAAGCTGAAGATGTGCTTGTGATTTGGATATAATCCTCAGATTAACTTTTATCAGTTTTTCCACATTTTAAAAATAATTTTTTTTTTTCATTTTTCAGCATTTTTACTTAGTCATTTTTTTGAGCTCCAATACTGTCAAACTGTATACATAGTAGGTACCTTTGGAGGATTTTTAAAAGGTAGGGGACGTAAAGTTGCTTGTTATATGTACTTGTGTATTTCCAGGGCTGTTATTACACTGGGAATTATAATGCAGATTTAGCTGCAGCTTGGGTGATAGAAAACCAGGATAAAAATTTAGATGGACCATTGGAGGTAAGTCTACTGTATTTTCCTTAATGGTTGGAACCTGAGATTTTTAAGCAGAAATGTAAGAAACATCCATATGATATGACTTGAGTCTAAGTAACACACACACACACACACCACACACACACCACACACACACACACACTCACAACTTTGTATAGACACACACACACACACACATACAGAGACCTAAATTGATATAGACATAGATGATCAAAGAATTAACACTCAAGAAGAAATTTTTGAATCACAAGACAAAAAAGGACATTTTTATGACGTGAACAAGTTTGATAAAGACCTTAGGTTTTGGGTTGATTGTTTACAATCGAGCCATAGTATACGAATGCTAAAATTTCCTTAAGGAAGTTGTCCATGTGATTATTATTGACCAATGAAATTCAACCACAGATGTGTACAAAATGCAGGTAATGTTTTTTATAGTCATGCAACTCTTGTCACTGTGGCATCAGAGTGCAGTGTAAAGATGGTTATCTGTAAAACCTGGACAGGAACATTTTGGACATAGATAAACAGTGCAGATGGAGATCAGACTTGGCAGACTGCAGCATCTGATTAGGGTCTGCACTATTTGCTTAAGGTCACTACTGACACCTGACCCTTATTTTTTCCCAACAATAAATTTTTTTCATATTTTATTATTCAGTTTTGTGTTTTATTTTGACTATTTTACGTCAATAAAATAGCCATGTTACCATCTGGTTTACCAGTTATGGCTCTTTAAAGAACCCAATTATATTTACTACTATGGCCATTTTGGTCAAATTTTACTAACATGCTAAAATTCATTATTAGTTCATTAATATAGGGTAAAATCTTTTTTTTTACTGTAAGTGATTTACCTCAAAGGAATAACCATAGCAAAACACACAAAGGTTTCTCCGAATGCAAGTGTATATTTTTTATTTCTCATTTTCAAACAAGAAAATTCAGACAAAATCACATCAATTTTAACAAGCATGTACTGACGATACTAATATGTAACATACTTCCTAACAATAGATTTCCTTTAAACTTTTGCAACAGATCAAACTATGTATAAGTTGTATTCTGACGGAGTATGAAGGTGAGCCACCATGTCGTTTGAATGGTATTAACTTTTATTTACCCCTACCCTCTAAATCATAAAAAAAAAGCAATTATAGAGAAAATGATAATTATTATGGATATAAATTTCATAACGATTCTCTTAATCTGCATATTCTGTGACCAGTCGTTGCTTTAACAATATTAAGCATATTGGCTACTCCTGTACACAGTAAGAAACATGTGACCTGAAAAATTTCTGATAATACAATAGGAAGTTACCCCACCCACCACATCATACACAGTAATTTCTAGTTATGAAAATATGACACAAAATTTTAGAAAATTTGACATACAACATCTATACGCAGTATGAATCAAAAGATTTCTTGTTGACCAAATTAATTTTAAACTTCTGTTGTCATGGCAACCAAAAAAAATTAAACACAATGGAAAATTACCATAAAAAAGGACTTTTGGTCATACTAATCAATACGTTTCAACAAAATTTAACCAAAAAGTTTCCATGAGTAGTTCTCAATAAAATGTAAGAATTTTGTGCAAAAGACCTGCCCATTTGATTGTTAGCATGGAAACCAAAAGACTAATAATTTGGAAATAAAGGATCTGGATCATCAAATGTTTTTAGCGACGGCTTTTCTGTACCTCCAGAATTTTTTTTCCTGCGGTTAACACTCGCATTGGAACATAAATACATCATAGCTAGAATCTTGATTACTCCTGTACACAATTAGGCACACGTGACCTGATTTTTTTTTTTTTTTTTTTTTTTTGAAAATACAATAGGCGGTTAGTCAAAACGCTACATCATACACAGAGTTAATTTCTAAAGATAACCATAAAATATGAAACAAAATTTTACAAAATCTCATGTACAATATCCATACGCAGTAAGAAATGAAAAGTTACTTTTTGACCAAATTAATTTCAGACTTCTGTTGCCATGACAAAATGAATATGTCTTAAATATAATGGCTTATTACCATAATAAAGGTCTAGTTCTTGATAAAATATAAAAAATGTGTAAAAAAGACCCGTCCACTTCATTGTCATCATTGTAACCAAAAGAGTAATAAAACTTTGGGAAAGTAAAGGAACAGAGTCAATAAGCATTTTTGCCTCAACTACTGTAAATTCATGTCAGCCCTCCCAGAGGGGGGTACCTGTTCCCTTGTTTCCCTGAGAAATCGGCATTTTCCCTTGTTCCCCCTAATCAAAATCCCGATTATCTATGTTCCTGGTTCCGAAAATTGTCTTTGTTTCCTTCAGTTTTAGACTTTTATTCCCTTGAAATAAAGGGCCTTATTTCCCTGTTCCCCAAAGCGCCTGGGAGAGCCTCATAAGTGTTTATTTTAATTACCCCGCTGATACCCTCCTCAGAAAACTGCCTACCTACGTCATTACATGTAACTGTGACGTAATCGGTGAAGTGTTACAAAAGATAACAAAATAATGTCAACATGCTGAATTTCAACGAGTTCTAATGAAGATTTTCAACCTTTCGATTTGTCTATTTCTTGCAAAGTGACAAACAAAGGATTTAATGACCTACCCATATAGATCATAGTATACTTGAGTGCTTGATCAGCCTCTTCAATTTGGGACCGAAAAACTGAAGGTAAATCATTTTATTTCCTGTCTGATTTTTTCTGTCCTCTTTTATTGTATCAGTTTTTTGCAATAAATTGACACTATCAGGGAATAAAGCTCTTTTGAAAGTTCTAGAAAGGGTTAGGCTAGCGAGAGCACATTGCATTTTATTCGGGTATAATATATAGACCTTACATTACATTACATTTAAGAAGATTTTTTTTTTATCATAAACACCCCCTCGGCCTGAGACAGACAGCTCATGTAATATTCTATTTCCCTACTTTCATACGAGATGACTTGATGAGCCCCCCTTCTCTTGAACCTGCCTCCTTGCCTCTGTCTTTCCGACATTTTGAGTGTAATCCAATTACTACGTAGAAAAGTAGATAAAATCACGTCATAAAAATATAAAATTATCAAAATAAATAATAATATCGAGAGAAGCACGTTCAAATATCACTAAAACAATCCTTGGTTTTCTGTGTTCACAGTCTCGGTTCGTCGTGTGACACTTCCCGCGAAAAAAAAACGTAAATAAATTTTGTGTGTTTGTTTACACCGAATGTTCAGAGCAGAGCGTCCGTTGTTAGAATCAATTCAACGTTAGAATATTTTTTTTCTTTCCCTGTATTTGTTCAGATGAAAAATATTTATCAGTTTTGTTTTCACTAGTATATGCATAGTTGATGGGTCATACTACGCGGAAACAGATTTAATTAAAACTAGAAATTATATACTCCGGTCTAGAAAAAATGCTCCTCTGTTTTAATCGAAAACCACCCTAATTATCTCCCTTGTCATTCAAGAGTTGCGGTTATTAGTACCAGTAGTGACTTTAAATTACAGGAAGTTATGGGTTAAATGGAACAGTCTTGTTCTTGTTCAGGACCATTTTCCCATCGTCCTCGGTGACTAAGTTGGATGCGCGTCCGACTAGAGACCAGGAGGCCGTGGGTTCAACCCTCGCCGAAGTCGGCAACATTCTTTCGTGGAGATAGTTCGTGAAATATTTTCAACGGTCATTCTCTCCCTCCGGCTGATCCAAAAAGGGCAGTTGTCAGTTTCTGGCGAAAGAATGTGCACAATACTGGTTAACCGCTTAGAGGACTAAGCCTGCCCAGTAAACATGTGGTTAGGTAAACTGACCATGCTCGACATGACCACATTGGGTTGACAGGGCCGTAAAACCTCAACACCATTGTCCCAGCCTACACTCAGAGACAATGGACCCACCAGTGCTGTCAGTGCTTTGATTTGGATACGTTCAAATGTATTGATTGATTCTGTAAACTGGCATTGAATAGATTGTATATATGCAGATTGTTCTGCTTCTTAGACTCACAAGGATGCTTTCCTTGCATTATGCATTAAATGTCTGTATGTATAGCAACATGTACATGGCATTTATTATAGCCCAAGATAAGACATGTTTTCCAACTAAAAAGTATTGATATTTTTATCATTTCTCTATGAAAACATAATTTGAGGGTTGAGTGCAAGACTGTAGTAACTCAAACATATTTTTGAAACCCTTGTTTAGGGGCAACTTTGTCTCCATTGTAACAATGGAAATTTAGGTGCCATTGTTTACAGAAAGAAATGTTGTAATCTTCATAACGCCTTCATGGTGAGGTGATTAAGTATTGGGAAAAACAACCATCTCACTTGCTACAGTCTTGCGATCAACCCTCGAATATGTTGTGAGTACTCATTAGAAGCACCTCGCCATAGCTCTAGATAAAAGGAGTATCTAGATGTTGTTTTCTTTCTTATTTATCCATGAAAATACATGTATATGTTGTTGGTACTCCATTAGAAGAGCACTTCTAATAAGTACACACAACTTATGTTTTCATTGAGAACTATGGTTTATACATAGATATAGATCAGTCAAGTACCCAGCTGTCTATTCATTGTACCCCTGACATACAAAGTATGTGGGGTGTATAGTTTTATCTTTTCCATTCATCTGTTTGTGTGTATATTCATTCGTTGGTACATTCGTTCGTTGGTATGTTGGTTCATTCGTCTTTCCATCACATGGTCAAAGTTTTTGTGTTAAAGTTTATAAGACCTCATACTTTGAAGACCCTTTTGATAGATTTCATACATATTTGGCATGATGGTAGATATAGGTCTAAAGTTTTTATCAGTACCATCCTAACCCCGGGTCAAGGTCACAGACTTAGAATTTTCATTAAAAGTCAAAGTTTTTTGTGTTAAAGTTTATATAGCTATATCATCAAGTCCCTTGAGGAATTTCATTTATATTTGACATGTTGGTAGATATCGGCCTATAGTCTTACTCAGCATGATTCCCACCCCGGGTGTGGCCGAGGTCAAGGTCACGAACTTAGAATTTTCATATAAAACATTTTTGTGTTTAAGTTTATATAGCCATATCATCAAGACCTTTTGTTAAATTTCATTATCCCCTAACTGAAAGGTTGAGCGGATATAGCTATCAGCAAGGAATCTGTTTGTCTGTCCATCCATCCGTTGAAGCA
Organism: Anodontia alba; assembly: GCA_964016985.1. Lineage (NCBI taxonomy): Eukaryota > Metazoa > Mollusca > Bivalvia > Lucinida > Lucinidae > Anodontia > Anodontia alba. The sequence continues at coordinate 45,541,454 of OZ024835.1, read as the reverse complement.
TTATTCGTTCATACTTTATTTTTGTCTTAGGGTCCAAGTTTTTACTTTAAAGTTTATAAGACCTTATATTATGAAGACCCTTTGAAGGATTTCATTCATATTTGGCCTGATAGTAGATATAGGGCTTATGTTAAGTTTTTATCAGTACCAACCCTATCCCAGGGGATAACCTTGGGGTCAAGGTCAGGGACTTAGAATTTTCATAAATAAGTCAAAATTTTTGTGTTTATGTTTATATTGCTATACCATCAAGACCCTTTGAGGAATTTCATTTATATTTTACATGTTGGTAGATATAGGTCTAGAGTTTTACTCAGCATCATCCCCATCCCACGGTATGACCTTTAGAAATTTTCATATAAAAGTAAAAAAATTTGCATCTAAGTTTATATAGCTATACCATCAAGACCTTTTGTTGATTTTGTTATCCTCCTACTGATAAGTTGAGGGGATATAGCTATCAGCATGGAATCCATCCGTCTGTCTATCCATAAACACATTAGTGTGCACCCCATAACTCCTAACTACCCTTTGAGCTATTTTCAGGAAGCTATTTTCAGGAAACTGTCAGGTTGTAGAGGGCATTTGGTAGGGGTGTCGGGTACAAGAAAGACAACTCGAACTGAATTGGGCCATGAGTTATCTCCCCTTATCTCCGGAATTGTAAAAATTTGCATAACTTTAAAATACGTTAAGATATTTTCATGATACTTCACCAGTATGTAGAGGACATTGAGTAGACATTCAAGAATGACACTCTAACTGACTCCATTCTGCAGTTTTCTCCCTTGGTTATTTAAATCTTGTGCGGGTAATAACGTTAAAAATTCTTTAAGATATTTTTATGATACTTTACTGAAATGTAGAGGGCATTGAGTAGGCAGGTCACCATAAAATTTTCATTAAAATTTATATAGCTAAATTATGAAGACTCTTTTGTTGGTTTCATTAATATTAAGCATGATGGTATATATAGGTCTTAAGTTTTTCTCGGCACCATCCCCAAGCTGGGGCATGGCTTTTAAGTCAAGGTCACAGACTTTTCATACAGATGTCATTTTTGCTTATTATACCCTGCCACACAATAGTGGCGGAGTATTATGGTTTCACGTTGGACGTCCGTGTGTCCGTTTGTTCATCCGTCATCCGTTGCCCGTCCATCCGTTTTTCGTTTCCGGATGATAACTTGAGTAAACATCAATGGATTTTCACCAAATTTGGTATGTGCATTGATATTTTGGAGATCTGGTTTGGGATTGCTAATGGGCAAATTTCCATAAATTTTTACGGAGTTATCTGCCCGAGGGATGCCCATATTTTCGTTTCCGGGCTATAACTTGAGTAAATAACAAGGCATTTTAATCAAACTTGCTATATGCATTGACATTAATGAGATCTGGTTTGGGATTGCTAATGGGCAAATTTCGTCAAATTTTTATGGAGTTATCTGCCCAAGACACGCCCATATTTTCGTTCTGGACGATAATTTGAGTGAATAACATGGCATTTTAACCAAACTTGCTATATGCATTGACATTAAGGAGATCTGGTTTGAGATTGCTAATGGGCAAATTTCATCAAATTTTTACAGAGTTATCTGCCTGAGACATACCCATATTTTCGTTTACGGACGATAACTTGAGTAAATAACAAGGCATTTGAACCAAACTTGCTATATATATTGATATTAAGGAGATCTGGTTTGGAATTGCTATTGGGCAAATTTTGTCAAATTTTTACGGAGTTATCTGCCTGAGACATGCCTATATTTTCATTTCCGGATGATAACTTGAGTAAATAACATGGCATTTTAACCAAACTTGCTATATGCATTGATATTATCAAGATCTGGTTTAGGATTGTTATCTGGTCCCTCTTGTCATTTTCTTTCCAGACGTTTTCGCAGCAATAACTTTAATACATAAACAAATAATTGCTATGGCAGGGTATTATGCTTGCTGTGCTTTTATATTATAAAGACTGATTGATTTCACTGGTATATAGTTATAGGGCTAAAGTTTTATTTAACTCAATCCCTGCACCTGTGCCTTACCTTTGAGATCAAGGACTTCATATTATGTGTGATTGAGTTTTTTCAATGTTACAACATATAGCATACAACTGCCGTCTCCAGAGTCAAAGCTACATACTTTGTGCTCTTTAAAAAGTGGCGGTAGCGCTGGTCGGGGGTATATGTGCCCCACTGGGCACTTTGTCTAGTTAGAAGTACGCAGCCAGAATCTCAAAGTAAAAAGCAACAGGCATTATGGAAAATGGATACACCTGCCATATTGTCCGCCATGTGTACAAGGCAGACAACATTTGTGACTTCCTGTTTGCATTGTTTTATATTGATCCCCTCTGAAAAAGGGGTCTTCTCCTTAGAAAAGAATTTGCTCCTTAGGAACAATTTCATTTCTTTAAGAGTAGACCGCTATTGATAAGAGAGACAAAAATATTTTAGACATTCCCCTTCAGATTGCATTGGACTATTCCAGAAAGACAACAAAATAGAAGGCTATGCTCAACAAGTAGAGGGCAGTTTTCTTGCTAAAATGACAAGGCTGATACAGATCAATCTTCTTTCTTATTTCTCCACAAGTTTGTAATAATACAATATGTATTGTGATGCATGCCCTTTGATACAATATGTTTCAGAATACATTTCCCCCACACCCCAGAACCCCACCCCCCTAACCTCAAACTGTGTTTGAGGTGGGTATAATGTTTCCACATTGTTTGTCAGTTTATCTATCCATCCGCCTGCCCGCCCCCCTTTCTTCCTAAACTGTGTTTGTGGTGGGTACACTGTTTCCACTGTCTGTCCCCACCCCGCAAACTGTGTTTGTGAGGCACTTCTGATGAGCACCACTCTGTATGTATTTGTATAGAAATAAGAAAAAAACATAAATACTGAATATGTTCAAAAGTATACCTAAACTACAGTTCTGTAATTTATAGGAAGATTTAGAATTTGAAGATGAAGATGATGATGATGATGATGCTGAAGGATTCCCAACAGACCTAGACTTGTACAAGATGGTGTTTGTGGTGAACATGGAACTTGGGATGGGTGTTGGAAAAGTTGCGGCCCAGGTTGCACATGCTGCTCTGGGTCTACACAGACAACTGATTGATAACACAGAGAAATGGGGTGAAATGATGATAAGCTGGGAACAATATGGGTAAGCATTGGTATGCAGACAGAGCTGTGTGGAGGATTTCAGACAGTGGGGTTTGATTTGGACAGTTGTAGGCAAAAATATGTAATTTTCTTAAAAATACATAATTTTCTTAACACTTTCCATGCTATGGGCAAATTCAGCAGACAACACATATTTTTTTCTTCTTATTTTTCCTAGGAAATAGAATGCGACACTTCATGCAAATTGTCTTTAAAGAAAAATATTTCAAAATGTCATCTGCTGAGTTTTTGGCCCAGCATACAAAGTATTAAATTTTTTTCAAATTTTCCCATGGATGAAAAATATTTCTAGCCTGGAAGAGGGGTTTGTCTATTCCTCTTGAACCCCAACATAGGTCTAGATAAGGGAGGGTATCCGGTAAATTCATATGCAACAGTGGGTCCCATGACCCCAATGGGTTGACTAGGCCATAAAACCTCTACACAAACAAACAAAATGTGAAGAGTTTGACGACTGCATTTGTGCACGCTGTTCTGGGCCTGTCCTCTTTGCACATGATGACCCAAAGATACATTTTTGCTTGATGGGGCTTATATGTGTTTTTGTGGGAAAATAATCTGGAAACTCCTAATCTATGAACACTTAAGTATAGCTCTAGATACAGGTTAAGTGAAATACATCTGACAGCTCGACATGTCAGGCGATATGTTCAGTCTGGCTATATATCTGAGAATTTCAATTCAGTTTTAGTCATTGTTTATAAAGTCTATACATTTTTGTGATCTCCAAACAAAAATGTATATATTACATAGAAAAGTGACCATGCATTTTTTCTATATAGTCTACACACTCTTGTTTATATAAAACACAGTTGATTACTAAACATTGTTTTTGCTTTGGATCCCAACAATAGTATATAAAGAGGTTGTGGTGTACATATCACGGTTTCACATTTGAGTTTTTTCTTTCTTTTTTTTTTCAGTTTATTTACCATAGCTTTAATTTTTAGCTTGACAGGTTTTCTGTTTCAATGTGTGTAGAAGTGGCACTGTGGTTGAAGTTATCACCCTCATCTTTTTTTGAGGTGAAATATATATATATATCTCTCATAGCTCCAGATAAGAGAAGGTATGCAGATAATATTTTTCTTATGTCTTCATGAGTGAGCTTCTAATGAGTACCCACAACATATGTTTTAATGGAGAAGTAAGAAAAATATCAGCAAATTTGGGTTTGAAAAAATGTCTTTTCTGGAGCTATGATCGCTGAAACAGGTTGTGATGAATTAAGTCAGTAGTAATAGTATTGTTGCTCACACTTCAGAGAAACAAAGATAGTTTTAAAGGGAGATAATTCAGCACAGCTCACAGAACTGGCAAAACAGGCTGAGTCAAAGGGGGTTCCAAATTATATGGTACAAGATGCTGGTAGAACACAGGTAAGATAACATTTTGATATGTTCATAGCTAGTGAGTGCATAGCACCTTGATAGGGACAATAAAACCATTACTCAGTGGTACTATTTTTGGTCTCATATTAGCTATGCCTTTCAAGTACCAATATTCCAGCACCGCCATACCCTTCTGCCCATGCTGTAAAATCAAGAGATTGCTGCACAAAAGGGACTGCAAAGGGAGGGAGGACTTCATCCCCGTACCTTTAATACTGCTGTTAAATTACCACCCGTTCACAATCAACTGTGATTTTACATAAATGCCTCCCCAGACCATAACAGAACCACAAATCTATCACTCTCGAAAATGCAAGCGTGGGCCAAGCAATATCCCACACCTGAAAACTTGATGTCAACTGTCTGGGCAGCCTCAAAAAAGAGTGAAATGGGACTAGCCAGTAAAAAGAACTCCTCTCAAACTGCCTCATTGGAAATCTTATTGCATGTACCAATTACCATGCAATACAATGCATGCAACATACCTAAGTCAGGGTGGACCCACATACAGCAGACATACCCAGCTACTAACCTCGTGCAGTGGCTTTCTCACAGTTCCGGGGTGAATGGGTGATAATGTGTGGCAATGGTAGTAACGGCAGTTTTGAAATGGGCCAATCAGTTTCATGACAATTACTCACAGCCTTGTTCTGGTGTCTGGAATGAGACAACCAAAAGTTTAAAACTTCTATAACTTCCTTATAGTTTAATTGATTTTCATGAAATTTATTGCAAAACGTTCATCTCTCTGTGGTCTTGCTTTTTAAGTGCATGTAGATTTTTGTGAGTGTTTTACTTTAAACCTTGCCACGCTGAATAAATGAAGATACCATGCCAGCTTCTAATTGACTCCCAGTCAGGGCCTAGTTGTTCAAAGCATTGCAAGCTTAACATGCTTGTTAGTGGTCAAAATGATAACTGTCCTAGTAAGTACAATGTCTAATTCACAGGCATTTTTGCTGTAAAAATGTGAGTAGCTTTTGCAAAAGCAAAAAGTACTCACATTTTTTTTCAGCAAAAATATTTGCCTATATGCCATATTTAATGATCAAAGTTTTAACGATATGTTAACTAACAACATCGTTAGTTTTGAACAACTGAGCCCAAAATACTTGATCCAGGTTGTTGATATAAATTCACATACTAAATCACAAACAGTGCAGATCCAGATCAGTTAGCTTCTGAAGTAGCCAACTAATCTGGATCTACACTGTTTGCAAAAGCAGGGCCAGCAGGACCAGGGTTAAAGTAGCAGACAACATTCTAAAATTTTAGATATACAATGTATATACTTTGCAGAATAAATAAGGCTTGAAATTTCATATGAATCATCTGTAGGCTAGACAGATGTTTCACATGAAGTATCAGGCATTATTTTCTTTGAAAAATGAGAGTGGTCGAGTGTGGCGAAGGTGTCGTGTATCTTCCATCACAGGGGCGTCCAGCTGATATTGGCTTACAGTTCTGAGTTGGGCAAGGCCTGCTATTCTTTGTAGCAGGTAAGGGTAGAGCAGAATGTTTTCATTTCTTCTGTTTCTTCCCTTTCTTTCCTGTTCCTCTTTCTCTCCTGTCCCTCTCTTTCATCTCCTCTACTATCTCATCTCTCCTCTACTATCTCTTCTATCCCTTTTCTCCCTTTCTCTGGGAGATGACACAAAATGACCTACAAGGGTTGACAAGTAATTAAACCCCAACACAATCAATCAATTGTTGGATAACTAATAATAAAAACAACATCTGCTGCTCTTGTCATTTTTGAGTCACAAATTTGTGTCGAACATCACCTAGGTGGGCATCATTTAAGGTGTCTAATACCTCATCCATGTGTAAAAATTTTCTGTCAAATTCCCAGGGGTTGGGTATGATTTGGATGTCTAATCCCCAGGGTATGCCACATCATATAGCACAATTTGATGTGGATTCTGAGGAAATGGTCCTTATCAGATGTAGTTAACAAGGACTTAATATCAGCCTGTGCAAGGTTTCAGTCTGATCAGGCCTTTGGTCATGCTTTCGGAATAATTGAAATCTTTAACCGTTTCCACTCACTGGGCTAATTCAGCAGATGGCAAATTGGTGATATTTTTCTTATTCTTCCCAGAAAACAGGATTTGACATTTCATGTAAGTTGTCTCTATTAGAGACAATTTGCATTAAATATTAAATCCTGTTTTCTGGTAAAAAGAAGAAAAATACTTTAAAATGTCATCTGCTGAAAATTTTACCCAGAGTGTTAAGCGTTAAAATACATTGACAAGCAGACAAGGCCTGATCAAATTTAACACCTGCACATGTTGAGCTAGGCTTTCATTGTTCACAAATTACATATGGGCTCATATTTTATATGTGTGCATCTTTTTCATTTGTTTAGATTGCTGCTGGTTCACAGACGGTTCTTGGCATCATAGGAAAACTGGATGTTGTAGACTCAATAACTGGCAAATTGAAGTTACTCTGAGTCCAAGGGAGCTACCTCTTTCAAGGGCATGTCAGCATTTAAAGTTGACATTACAAGTCCCAGAACATAATTGTGTTCAAAAGGTTGAACCCTGCTGAGATGTCAGTGTTCATTGGTCAACGCTTAGCACTCTGAGTAAATTTTTCAGCAGACGACAATTTCAAATATTTTTCTTATTTTTCCCAGAAAGTAGGTAAATTGTCTCAGGGGGAAAAAACATGTATTGACACTTCATATTAATTGTCTCCATTGCAGACAATTTGCATGAAATGTCAAAACTTGTTTTCTGGCAAAAATAAGAAAAATGTCAATTTGTGGTCTGCTGAATTAGACCAGAGTGTAGGTAAAGGTTAATGGTGAATGGGTACACTTCAAATAGAGAACACTCTGAATTGAACATTGTTGGCTCCCTTTTCAAAGGGAGACTGCAATACCCTAAAAATAATTTGGATCTCTGGTATACCCTTCTCAAAGCAGGGAATACTCTTGAAGGAAAGAATTTGCTCTCAGGGAGAACAATTTTTAGCTTGCCTATAAAAGTACAAGGAGATCTGGTTTTGATCAAACTATAACCTCGTCAGCTGACCTGATGCTTCTGGTTCCCGGCTGTGCTACGTCAAATAGAAAAATGAAACCAGAAGTTACAGGTCACCAAAAGGTGTCTCGGCAATGATTCATGGGTGGGTCTTCTTTGATTCCATAGATACTGACCCCAGGTTTAATGCTTCAGGATGGGACTAGAACTAAAAATCTAGGACACCTTTGTAAAGTGATCTAATGCATTCTGTTGTGCAAACATCTAACCACAGTAAGTTATATATTGGATAGCCATATGACTGACTTCTAAGTCATGAGTTGGAGGTCATTGAGACCTATATTTCATTTCCAGCGATTTTGCCTTATTTAGCATTTTATTCATACTCAAGGCACGAAGCAAGTGAGCTATGCTGTCCTGTGACGGCTCTTGTTTTCCATTAAAAGTAGCTCTCTTTGAGAAGGGCGACAACCTTTTTCCTATCACAGTGATCTGCTGTGGAGGTGTATTCAGTCCCTTTAATCATGCCAGCTCATTTTACAGTACTATCCCAACGTTAAAATGATGTCATATCAAAGTCAATGCGACATGATCATGTCGCATCGACATTGGAACGACATCATTTTGACAATGTGTGCCCGCTGGGATTTATCCTGCATTAAGTGGGTATTGTTTTGAAAAAAAAATTATTATTCTCAAAATCGTTGGATCTAAAAAGGATTCGTAGATTATCCTGGGTCTGTTTTTGTTTTGGGAATTTCTGGGAAACAATTACCACTGAATGAGCCGGCACACAGAAAAAGAACCTTATGGTTTTCAAGTGTCTGGTACTTTAAATGTGCATATGCAATCCCCTATTTGGGATACAGATATGCATTTTTAGCTCACCTGAGCATGAAGTGCTGAAGGTGAACTATTGTGATTGCCCTGTGTCCTTCGTGTGCCGTCCATCATCGGCAATTTACTTAAATCACATCTCCTCATAAACCGGTGAATGGATTTTGAAATAATTTCACAGGAGTGTTCTTTGGGTGACCCTCTACCGAAATTGCTAAACAGGTTTTGCTCAACTGAACAAAATGGCTGCCAGAGCTATGAATAGAAAAACCTTTAAACAACATCTCCATCTAGGCAAATGGCCCGATTTCCAAATAATTTTGCAGAAATGTTCCACTTGTGACGCTTTACCAAAATTGCTACAATGGTTCTGCTCCACCGAACAAAATGGCCCCCAGAGCTAAAAATAGAAAAAAACTTTAAACGATATCTCCTCCTAGGCCAATGGCCCAATTTCAAAATAATTTCACAGAAATGTTCCTCTCATGACTCATTACTAAAATTGCTATAATCATTCTGTTCCACTGAACAAAATGGTCGCCAGAGCTAAAATTAGAAAAACCTTAAATCAACATCTTCTCCTTGGCAAATGACCGGATTTCGAAATAATTATACAGAAATGTTCCTCTAATGACCCTTCTCTGAAATTGATAAAATGGTTCTGCTCCACTGAATAAAATGTCCCCCAGAGCTATAAATAGAAAAACCTTTAAACAACATTCCCACCTAGGCAAATGGCCCGATTTCAGAATTTTGCAGAAATGTTCCACTTGTGATCCTTTACCAAAATTGCTAAAATGGTTCCGCTCAGCTGAACAAAATGAAACCCAGATCTAAAAATAGTAAAATCTTTTCAACATCTTCTCCTAGGTAAATGGCCCAATTTCAAAATAATTTCACAGAAATGTTCCTCATATGACCTTCACCAAAATTGATAAAATGGTTCTGCTCCACTGAACAAAATGTCCGCCAGAGCTATAAATAGAAAAACCTTTAAACAACATTCCCACCTAGGCAAATGGCCTGATTCCAAAATAATTTTGCAGAAAAATTTCACTTGTGTCCTTTACCAAAACTGCTAAAATGGTTCCGCTTCGCTGAAAAAAATGGCTGCCAGAGCCAAACATAGAAAAAAACTTCAAATGATGTCACCTCCTAGGCCAATGGCCCAATTTCAAAATAATTTTACAGAAATGTTCCTGTCATGACCCTTTACCAAAATTGCTAACAAAATGGCTGCCGGGTCTAAAAATAGAAAAAAAATTCAACCACATCTTCTCTTAGGCAAATAGCCCGATTCAAAAAATTTCACAGAATTGTTCCTCTAATGACCCTTCACCAAAATTGTTAAAATGGTTCTGCTCTGCTAACAAATTGTCTGCCAGAGCTATAAATTGAAAAACCTTTAAACAACATTCCCACCTAGGCAAATGGCCCTATTTCAAAACAATTCCACAGAAATGTTCCACTTCTGTCCCTATACCAAAGTTGCTAAAATTGTACTGTTCAGCTGAACAAAATGGCTGCCAGATCTTAAAATAGAAAAAAAACTTTCAACAACATCTTCTCCTAGGCAAATAGCCCGATTTCAAAATAATTTCACAGAAATGATCCTCCTATGACCTTTCACCAACATTGATAAAATGGTTCTGCTCCACTGAACAAAATGTCCGCCAGAGCTATACATTTGTAAATAGAAAAAGACCTTTAAACAACATTCCCACCTAGGCAAATGGTCCGATTTCAAAATCATTTTGCAGAACTGTTCCACTTGTGACACTTTACCAAAATTGTTAAAATGGTTGTGCTCCACTGAACAAAATGGCCACCAGAGCTAAAAATAGAAAAAAATACTTTAAACGACATCTCCTCCTAGGCCAATGGCCCAATAATTTCACAGAAATGCTCCTCTTATGACTCTTTACTAAAATTGCTAAAGTCATTCTGTTCCACTGAACAAAATGGCTGCCAGAACTAGAATTAGAAAAACCTTATATCGACATCTTCTCTTAAGCAAATGACCCGATTTCAAAATAATTTCACAGAAATGTTCCTGTAATGACCCTTCACCAAATTGCTAAAATCGTTATGCTCGGCTGAACAAAATAGCTGCCAGAGCTAAAAATAGAAAAAGCCTTTAAACGACATCTCCTACTAGGCAAATGGTCCAATTTCAGAATAATTTTACATAAATGTTCCTCTTATGACCCTGCACCAAAATTGATAAAGTGGTTCTGCTCCGCTGAACAAAACAGAAAAACCTTTAAGCGACATCTCCTCCTAGGTCAATGGCCTGATTGCGAATAATTTCACAGGTATGTTCCTCATATGATCCTATACAAAAATTGATAAAATCATTCCACTCTGCTGTATAAAAAATGACCTCCAAAACATTAAAAAGGCATCTTTTCCTAGGCAAATGGTCATTTTCAAAATTGCTAAAATCGTTTTGCTCTGCTGAATTAAATGGCTGCTAGAGCTAAAAGTAGAAAAACCTTAAAACAAAACTTCTCCTAGGCCAGTGCCCTGATTTCAAAGTAATTTCACAGAAATTTCCTCTAATGACCCTTTACCAAAATTGTTCCACTCAGCTGAACAAAATTGCCACCAGAGCTAAAAATAGAAAACCTTGAAACAACATCTCTTTCTAGGCCGATGGCCTGATTTCAAAATAATTTCAAAGAAATGTTCCTCTAATAACCCTTCACCAAAATTGCTAAAATTGTTCTGCTCCGCTGAACAAAATGGCCACCAGAGCTAAAAATAGAAAACAACATCTCCTCCTAGGCCAGTGGCCTGATTTCAAAAGAATTTCACAGCAATGTTCCTCGTATGACCCTTTACCAAAATTGCTGAAATTGTTCTGTGCCACTGAACCAAATGGCCACCAGAGCTTAAAATAAAAAACCTTTAAAGGACATCTTTTCCTAGGCCAATGGCCAAATTTCAAAATAATTTCACAGAAATGTTCCTGTTATACCGCTATACCAAAGTTGCCAAAATGGTTCCACTCAGCTGAACAAAATGGTGTCAGAGATAAAAATTAGAAAAACCTTTAAAATACATCTCCTCCTAAGCCAAAGGCCTTATTTCAAAATAAATTCACAGAAATGCTCCACTTATGGCCCTTTACCAAAATAGCTAAATTGGTTCCACCAGAGCTGAAAATAGCAAAAATTTCAAATGACATCTCCTATTCCAATTGCCCTATTTCCAACTAATTTCACAGAAATGTTCCTGTAATGTTGCTAAAATGGTTCCACTCCAATGAAAAAGATGGCCTGCAAAGCTAAAACTAGAAAAAAAAAAATACTCCTTCACTTCCATAAGCGATGAAACATCTTGGACTCAGGTGAGCGATCTAGTGCCATCATGGCCCTTCTGTTATTGGAAGCTGGTTGCTGTATGATAACTACCCTTTTCTCATGTGCTGGCTCAAATATGTTATTTCTTTCTAGAATCAATCATTGCAACATATTTTAATGGGAAATTGGTACACTTTCAGAGGGAGTCAACTCATTGTTTTCTCTCCTTTCTGAAATAGGATCTCTGAAAGTACAGAATTTGCTATGAAAGCAAATTCTGTCCTTTTAGAGTAGACCCTTTTTCAGAAGAGGCTTGGTTTGCAGGAAAGCAAACAGGAAGTTACAAGAACTGTCTCCCTTGTGAAAATGGCCAGAAAATCAGGCAAGTGTATCTAGTATCCTTTAATAATTATTTCCTTGTTAAGAATGTTAAATAAACTGTATTGTAACAGTATGGTGTAATTCGTATTGGTGTTTGGGAACAATTGCTCACTAGGTCTAGTCTTAAAATATTTACATTCCCCTGATTCCTAACATACGTGTACTTTCCATACATGTCTGTGTGGTCATTTACCAGAAAATATGTTTACTGACTCTCTGGCCTAGCTGTGTGGGGAATTATTTGTTTGTTTGTGTTGAGGTTTTACAGCCCAGTCAACCCAATGGGGTCATGTTGAGCACGGTCAGTTTACCTAACCACACGTTACTGGGCAGACTTAGTCCTCTAAGCGGTGAACCAGTACTGTGCACATTCTTTTGCCAGAAGTATGGGGAATTAACCCTTGTCATGCTGAATAAATTAAGATGCCACGCCCATTTCTAAGGTTCACCCAATCAGATGACTTAATCAAGATTGTTGATAAAAATTCACACACTTAATGGCAAATAGTGCAGATCCAGATCAGTTGGCTTCTTCAGAATCTACACTGGATCTACAGAATCTACACTGGATCTACACTGTTTGCTGAGACAGGGAATGTCGTGTTTAGCAAGAGAAGGGTTAAGTGAAAGGTTTTGCTTCTTGTATATTTTGAGTACAAATGTACTTGTTAATGCAGTTGTAAAAAGTACCAAACATATGTTTTCCTGATGAAATAGAAACATTAACTGTTTATAAGTTTGATATAAGACAGTTTTGGATATAAGACGGATTTCAGGTGAACCTCAAAAGTGTTGTATCCAAACAAAAATGTGTTGATTATATTGAAAAATGACCATTTAACAAAAATGTGTCATTTTTCTGTATAATGTAAGTAGAAAAACAAAAATGTGTTGATTATATAGAAAATAACCATTTAACAAAAATGTGTCATTTTTAGCTCACCTGAGCTCTGCTCAGGATGAGCTATTGTGATCACTTTTCGTCCGTCATCCGTCCATCTGTCCGTGCGTCCGTCCGTTAACATTTTCAAACGACTTCTCCTCTGAGCCAGTTTTGCTCAAATTTCATATGGAGCCTCCTTAGGGTGGGGGAACGAAAAATTGCTAAAATGGTCACGGTCTGTTGACCATGATGGCCACCACGCCCATATATGGTAAAAACCTTTAAAAATCTTCTCCTCCAGAACCGAGAATGCCTTGGGGCTGAACCTTTGCAGGAATCATCGGGGACGGGAGGTCTACCAAAATTGCTAAAAGAATTGTTGTACGTTGTCGTTTGACCTTTTTACGGCAAGGTCAAGTTTGCTTCCCTATGCATTTGTATGGGAAAAACTTTTAAAAATCTTCTTCTCTAACACCGAGCATGCCTTATGGCTGAATCTTTGCATATATCTTTGGGAACAGGAGAGCTACCAAAATTGCTAAAATAATGGTCGTACATTGACATTTGACCTTTTTACGGTAAGGTCAATTTTGCTTCCTTATGCATTTGTATGGGAAAAATGTTCAGAATTTCAAACAACTTATCCTCTGGAGCCTCTAGGCCAATTTTGCTCAAATTTCATATGGAGCCTCCTTAGGGTGGGGGAACAAAAAATTGCTAAAATGGTCCCGGTCCGTTGACCAAGATGGCCGCCAAGCCCATATATGGTAAAAACCTTTAAAAATCTTCTTCTTCAGAACCGAGAACGCCTTCGGGCTGAATTTTTGCAGGAATCATCGGGGATGGGAGGTCTACCAACATTGCTAAAAGAATTGTCGTACATTGACGTTTGACCTTTTTACGGCAAGGTCAAGTTTGCTTCCCTGTGCATTTGTATGGGAAAAACCTTTAAAAATCTTCTTCTCCAAAACCGAGCATGCCTTATGGCTGAATCTTTGCCTATATCTTCAGGAACAGTAGGGCTACCAAAATTGCTAAAATAATGGTCGTACATTGACATTTGACCTTTTTACGTTAAGGTCAATTTTGCTTCCTTATGCATTTGTATGGGAAAAATGTTCAGAATTTCAAACAACTTCTCCTCTGGAGCCTCTGGGCCAATTTTGCTCAAATTTCATATGGAGCCTCCTTAGATAGGGGAACAAAAGATTGCTAAAATGGTCACGGTTCGTTGACCAAGATCGGCGCCATGCCCATATATGGTAAAAACCTTTATAAATCTTCTTCTCTAGAACCGAGGATGCTTTGGGGCTGAATGTTTGCATAAATCATCGGGGACAGGGGGTCTACCAAAGTTGCTAAAATAATGGGCATACATTGACATTTGACCTTTTTACGGCAAGGTCAAGTTGTTTCCTTATGCATTTGCATGGGAAAAACATTTAAAAATCTTATTCTCCAAAACCGAGGATGGCTTGTGGCTGAATCTTTGCATATATCATCTGGAACGGGCGGTCTACCAAAGTTGCTAAAATAATTGTCATTCATTGACATTTAACCTTTTTATGGCGAGGTCAAGTTTGCTTCTGTATGCATTTGTATGGGCCCCATACATTTGTATGGAAAAAATGTTGATAATTTCAAATAGCTTTTCCTCTGAAGCCTCCGGGCCAGTGTTGCTCAAATTTCATGCAGAGCCTCCGTGGGCAGGAGAATGAAAGATTGCTAAAATGGGTATGGTCCATTGATCAAAATGGCTGCCATGCCCATATATGGTAAAAACCTTCAAAAATCTTCTTCTCCATAACCAAATAAGCCCTGGGTTCTAATCTTTGCACAAATTACGGGGGACAGGAGATCTACCAAAATTGCTCAAATGATGGTTCTATGTTGACATTTGACCTTTTTGCCTCCAAGGTCAAATTTTCTTCCCTATTTGTGTGGGCCATATACATTTATATTGAAAGTATCGAAGTGACTTGTAGATCAACAGTAGTTAAAATTGTTCTGATTGGAAATCTAAGATGGCCATCATCTGGTTTATATTTATAATATTTCCCTGCCACTGTGCTGTTTACATGTATAAAATCACGATTCTTCAGAAACCACTTAGCCAATTTCCACCAAATTTCACATTGATCCTTCTGTTGAAATGTGATTGATAGTTTATTCAAATGATCATGCTCCATTGACTGTCAGGCCCATATATTCTTCTTCAAAACTAAGAACTGTTCAAATGATGATATTTTCAGTAGTTGCGATGATAGGATTGGAAAAATGTTGCATAACATCTGCTGTCTGCAGTGGCTATGTCACTCAGGTGAGCGAATCGTGGCCAGTGGGCCTCTTGTTCTATATAATATATATAGAAAAATGACCATTTAACAAAAATGTGTCAATTATAGAGAAAAATGACCATAAATGGTCATTTTTCTATATAATCTATACATTTTTGTTTGGATACAACACAGTTATTTAGCTAACACATTCTTAGCTTTGTATCCTAGCAATAGTGTTATCGAGAGCTCAGGTTGTTGGCTAGAAAATATCAAACTTGGACCACTCTATTTATTGCTGACCATTATGTCACATTGAGAGTACTAAACAAGGAAATACTGTGCTAATAGGGGCGGAGACAATTTGCATGAAATCTCCAAATCTATATTCTGGGAAAAATAAGAAAAATATTGACAATCTAGTGTGTGCTGAATTTGCCCAGGGTATGATAAATGTTAAAAGAGATACTTCTCCTGATGTGTTGGGAAGACCTGGATGTTGGAACCATGATTATTTACACTCAGAATATAGGCTAGCAACATGTGCTGTTTTCCAGATACTGTAATTGAGTTTAAGGTGTATTTAAATTTAATATATTGTGTTGTTGTTTTTATTAAGTCAATACAGGTTAAAATTTTCAAGGAATATATGGACAGTACATGTATGTCATTCCAAATGAATTTACATACCATAGTAAACCTAAGTATTAGGACAGATAGGTCTTTGCAAACAGTATAGACCAAGATCAGATGCAGCAGAATGCAACATCTTATTAGGGTTTAGACTTTTTGCCATACATACAGCACTATTTTAGACACATCAAGAGGTACATGTATTAGAATGGACTATTTCAAAGTTTAGGACAAGTATGGTAAGCAGATAAGGTGTCCCAATGCTTAGGGTACGAGGGCGAGTCAATAAAAAACCAGCCTAACTTATTTCTGGGTGTGATCGATCTCTTCTTTTTTGATGTAATTACCCTCTAGAATGATGCACTTGGACCAACGGTGTTCCAGTGCCATCAGCCCAGAACTGAAGAAGCCAGGGTCCTTATCTCTGACCCACTCCTCAACTGCAGCCACGACTTCTTCGTTGGACCGGAAATGACGTCCATGGATATCCTTTTTCAAGTTTGGGAATAGGAAATAGTCACTAGGAGCTAAGTCTGGAGAATAGGCGGGGTGCGGTTTTAGCTCTTACCCATTCCACTTGCAATTTTGCAAGTGTGGACTCTCGCATTGTCCTGTTGGAGCAGAATCCCTTTGGAGAATTTACCTCGGCGTTTTTCACGGATCACAATTCTCAGTTAGTCGAGCAAATTTGCATAATACGCACCTGTTATTGTACTTTTCTTTGCTAGACAGTCCAACATAATAATGCCTTGTGCATCCCAAAATACAGTTGCCATCACCTTGCCAGCAGAGGGTTGCGTTTTGAACTTCTTTGGCCTCGGAGACCCCGGCCCTACACTCTGGCGACTTTGAGCTTTATTCTCTGGCTCATAATAATGGACCCAGGTCTCATCTGCAGTCACCAGATGTGAAAGGAAATCATCTTCCTTTGACCTAAACTGCTTCAACAATGCGCTGTATACTGATGTTCTGGTTGCCATTTGCTCATCGCTAAGGGATTTTGGGACCCAACGGGCTGTTAGCTTGTGCATACCCAAGCGATCATGTAAAGTTGTTGAAACGCTACCATGTGAAATGTGTAATGCATTCGCTATTTCTTCCACCTTAATTCGCCTATCAGAGTACAGCAGATTCCATACTTTGTTACACATTTCTTCATCGGTGGCATCTGATGGGTGTCCAGACCTGGTTTCGTCTTCTAAAGATGTTCAACTGCGTTTGAATTCTCCAACCCAGAATTTAACGTGCATACGATGGTGCAGAAGACCCATAAACATTGGTCAACTCGCATTGTATTTCCTGACCTGTTTTCCCTTTCAAATACAAGTACCGAATTACAGCACGGTACTCAACTTTTGACGAAAAGCTTACTTTTGCATCACTAGCCATGTTTGACATTCAATATCTTATGAGTGAATGACACGATAAGGGTGCAATTTTGTTGTCAGGCCTAAAACATGTATTGAAACAAGGCATGAAAATCTTGGGTGTCTCGGTCAATTGGAAATGGGATAGGCTGGTTACTTATTGACTTGCCCTCATAAATACAGTAATCTGATATCTGTACCTGTTAGTATCATTTCTTGATAGCTGTTTTCATAGCTCCAGATAAGAGAGGGGGTATCAGATAAATATATTTCTTATTTCACCATGAAACATACACTTTGGGTACTCACTGATGCATTTCTAATGAGCACCCACTATGTATGGCTTTTTGTCACAACTGCTTTAGCAAGCAGGAGCAACATAAGGATCACTTTTCAATGTTGGCATTGTCATTGTTGTCGCATCATCATTGTTGTCTATGCATTTAGCTCTGTTTCTTAAACATCAAGGCTTCTAGGCTAATAAAACTTCATACACACACACCCCATGATGCACCCTGTTCACTGCCATCGACCGTTACTGACCTTGACCTACTTTTCATGCTTGGCTGAACAATGTTTATTCTGTGCATTTAGCTCAACTTCTTGAACACCACTAGCAGTTGTGACGAAGTCATTTGGCAAATTTCTTGCTAGTTGAAAAAAGCACCTTATCTGGAGTTATGGTTTTATTGGCAAAAGTTCAATGTTTTAATGGTATATGCTGAAATGTTGATGGTGATGTTGTTAAGTGTTGTTATTATTTCAATTTTAATATGTTGTGTGATTCTGGAGTTAGTGTTATTTCTTTTTAATTAATGAATTAATGCTTAGCATGCTAGGTAAAAATTTTAGCAGAAATATTCTCGGGGGGGGGGCGGGGGGGGGGGGGGGGGGGGGGGGGGGGGGGGGGGGGGGGGGGGGGGGTAATTTTGGTACGGGTTTTCGAGCCAGTATTTCGAAACCTACCCCAATCATATACCTGGCCTTTGAAAAAAACG